>JAAIIK010000191.1:718800-747804 GCA_014706435.1 Silurus glanis | reverse complement strand
CACACACACACACACACAAAGGAACAAAGGAATGTGTGTAAAGGAATTCGCAAGCTTTTATTTCTGAAGTGTTTAGCAAAGACTTGACAATGCAAAGTAGCATGTTAAATGTCATTATTAATCACTGACTTGTCTAGTATTGTCTTTCAAATTAAATACTATATTCTTCTTTATATTCATATTTATTTATATTATGATATTAGCTCAGTCTATGTGCTAAGTTTTCTTTAAATTATTTGCTTTATCTAAGCACAAACATTGAATGCTTTTTTCTGAGTAAATCTTATTATCATAAACTGGAAAAATTATATCACACCTCTGAGAGGAAGGTCTGGATTTTCATTGCCTCTTCAAGTTGGTGGCCTTTATTTTCAGTCTCTGTCGTCAAAGTATCAAATAGTCCCTTTAATTCAGCCATCCTTGCACTGATTTCCTCTGAGGCAAAGTGCCTCCCTCTTACCAAATTCTGTCCTGCCTCAAGTACTGCCTGCACCAGAGGGGTACGACCTGCGATTTCCTGCATTATCACCTGAAGAGTATATTCCACAATTATAAATAAACCATCTGTGTTTTATATCATAATGTATTCTTTTCAAAAGATTGAAGGCACTGATGCAAATTTATACTGAATATTTCCAAAGCATCTTAAACATTAAATACATTTTTCATTAATATAACTAATCATATTATTAGGGATTCCTGAATTCAATTATGTTTTGCATTTCAGTCACAAGCTGATTCATAGCAAAGTTGTTTTGCATTTTTAATAGCATTTTTGTAAAAGCATTCATAAAAGACTGTAAAAATGTTTTATGAATGCTACATCCAATAGGTTTTTCTTGAACACCACACACATGAATTCTAAATATTTATAGCCTTTAACTTGGTCAGGGCCTTAACCAGCCCAGAATGACAAGCAACAGTTGCTTCTCTGAGGTCATAGCTAATGTCTTGGTTTGATGTAGAGACATATCAAACTTGCAAAAGCCACCAGATTTAAAAGAAATCTGCTTTTATAATCACAATTAATTTTCACTCAAGGAAATGTTTATGTGATGTTTAATTAATTTTGTACATATAATTAGTAACAACTGGCTATGAATTGCTCTCTCAATGGTTGTAGAAACACTTTTTTTTTGTACCAGTATTCTGAATGTTGGTTCAGAATTATTTAATTGAATAAAAAAATTATTTAATAAATATAATTTATATAATAAGAGAAAATTTTTTATCATATAATTTACAGAAATCTTTGTGTTTTTGTTGCCACTGGAGTCTAGTTCTGTGCCTCGTGTTTACTTCATGAGGACCACACAATTGTTATCTAGGTCGTGATGAATAAACAAACAACTGAAGGAGGGTGTACTATCTTTTCCACATGAATGTATGTTTAAGTGCTCTATTAATAATGAATTTCTTGCAGTGAACATTAAACCATTTAAGCACTTCATGCATGCCAAATACATCTAAAGATTCTACTACAAAAATAATGACCTGTAACCTAGTTAAAAACTTACATGATACTTTTTGACCATTGCTTGTGTGCTTTCAAGTGAAGTACCAAACTCTTTAGAAGCCATTCCCAGTAGTTTATCCTGAATCCATAATATTTCATCGTCAATGTCCCGGTAAAACTGGAACAAGATCTGCCATGATTCCAGAGTATCCCTATAAGCCTGGAGAGGTTCAGCCAGGCCATTATACCTGAGGAAAAACAGTATAAGAATTACAATTAATATATGCTGTGTTTTTTTTTTTATATATATTTTTATTACACTGTCAGCATACCTTTATCTTGAAAATATAAATTCTGAAAACTAAAGATACCTGTTGGCCATGTGCCAAACTTGTTGCTGGATCTCCCTAGCTTGAAAATTGCCTTGGGAGCTGAGATCTTTGGCTGCGCCCACCAGATTTTGGACTTTTTCCAAATGTCCATTCACCACTTCCTCCAAGCCCTGAAGAGCCTTTAGTAATCTGTTAATTGAGGCCAGGTCTGTGCCACAGTCTGTCTGACTCAACTCAGCTTCAACCGAATCTAGCCATTCCTCGACATCCTCCAAGGAGCGTAGAAACTGCAAGGCCTATGTAATAAGGAATGCGGCAAAAGCAGGACTCTTACATTATACAGCTAAAATTATGTGAACAACAGACCTCCAAACTACATGTGTGTTTTGCCTCAAGCTGTTGCCACAAACTTGGAAGTCTTTGTATGCTCTAACACTGTAACATTGTATCCACAGACACCTGACCTCAACTCCTTTGGTGTCCACACCCAGTATCACTGCATGACCACAAACCTTTGGCAATATAGTGTATATACAGCATTATATTGTAGTATACAGTAACGTAAAAGCTTTGAAACTCAAAGAGACCCCCTCTATAATAAAATAAAACATATTTAATAGTAAAATCTATTTCTGGCACATGCAGCACTTGTGCACTAAATTTGTATTTTTTAATAATTATCATATTCTTAACATTTTAATTAACATTTTCCATCACAGGCTGCCTGTGTAAACTAATCTACACTACTGTTTTTGTTATGTACCTGATATGCTTCCTGTAAACGTGACTTCTTCTCTTTGCAGTTGATTAAAAGTTGCTCCCATCCTTCACTTAGATCCATTATTCTTGATTTTATTTTGTCCTTGGCTGGATGACCAGCAGCCAGCATCTTCTCTCCTTCCTAGAATTTGAATATAATCGCCATGATACTGCTTCTGGGGAGCATTTTAGCATACTGCAGTTATACTATACCGTGTATTTACGCTGATCAGGCATTACATACCTTTCTTAGGGCTTCTATACAACTGCGGTTGGCGAGAATTTCGGCTTCAAAGCTCTGGTGTTTCAGTATCTTGGCTTGCAAATTGATAGGCTCTCTCCAGCTCTCATCCTGAGCCACTGATTTCTTCTCATTTAACCATGAGCACACCTTAATGATAGATATAGGTAAGGATTTTAATAATTTTTTAATTATTTCCAAGTAAAACATTTATCAGACAATAAGTCTCCATTAATGCAGAAATATTGAAAAGCAAAATAATTATGATGGTTTAAAGCAAAGCAAACGCTTTTTTTTTTACAATGGCATACCTCATAACTGTCTTCTAAAAATTTTTGTAGCAGGAATGATTCCTTCAAAGCTATTTGTCGAACTTTACTCATCTCCAACAATCTCTCCTTTCTGAAAGAAAAAAAATTGGCCATAATGAACCATTCATTAAAATATGTGTATATAGTATAAAGGGGTACAGTTCACCTTAGCTGAATTGCTTTACTCCTCCTTGTGATGTTGTCTGAGTCATAATGTTTTCTTTGTGTCAGTTGTTGAGCATATCTCTCCACCTCTTCCACCTGTTGTAGCTGAGCTTCTAGAGAGTTCTCAAACAGGACGTGCTTCGTCTGGAGAGCCTCCACTTCTGACAAGGAGCTCTAAAATGACCATTGTATAAAAATTAATAATTAACTGGGTTTTTTTTTTCCAAGCAGTTGGTGTCTTCTCTTGTTTACATTTTTGCAAATGTAGCTTTTCAAATACCATTTTTACTACTAATCATTCTCTAAAAGGTCACTTACCCCAGCATCTTCATTAGCCAGAAAAGCTTCTCTGTTGCTCAACAAACTCTCAGATTGTTCAAAATTACCAAGGAATACCTACACCCAAATAAATGTAATCAAAAAGATGCCATGTAAATTACTTTTCAGGTAGAATCACATGGCATAAGCATATGTACTAAATACATAGTTTTCAGTACCTGAAGCTCCAGAGCTTGTTCTAGTGTTGTCATTCTTTCTTCCCATGCTTGAATGAGCCTGACTTTAGCATCTGCAAGTTTGCTTAGGGCTTTTTTGACCTCAAATTTTTCACTATGGCTGGATTTCACTAGGTTCTGGCCAAAATTCTTCACTGAATCAATGCGCTCACAACGTGCATCCATCTCTGCCTACAATCATAAAAGCAATTTTTAATATCAACAAAAATCTGGCTTTAATTTGTAGAATTTCTTCTCAATATTGTCTACCATATCTATCAAAGTGCAATATTTAAAAAAAGACAGTTACACATAAACTTTTTGCTTTTGTTTTGCATTGCTTGTACACTTTACACACAATTCAGTGTATAAGTATGTTTGAGAGCCTTTACTTTCCAGTCCTTGTGCTCCACTATAAGACTTTCTGCTTCAGCTTTACTTTTTGGCAAGCCCTTTTTTCCCATTTCAGCAGTCTGCTTCAGTGTCCAGTCCAGCAACAGACGTTGGTTGGCTTTAAACAGCTGGAGCTGGTGTGATTCCTGCAAATGTTCTTTCCTACAGTAGCAGTAAAATGAACCTGATGAAATTTGTTGCAAGAGAACAATAATCCTAAATGGTGCAACTTTGCTCACCTTAGTTTCATTTCCATATCCAGCTTCATCAAAGTGCTGTTTATTTCTTGCTGCTTCTTACTCAGCTTGTCAGAAAGGTCGGGGTGTGTCCTTAATTTATATTTGGTCTCTTTTTCCAGAACCTTATTAAAAAAGCAACAACAACAATGAAACATATTCTTGGTAAAATGAATACTGTATCTCACAAAAGTGAGTACACCTCTCACATTTCAGCAACCACTTTAATATATCTTCAGGGACAATACTATAGAAATGAAACTTGGATATATTTTAGAGTAGTCAATGTGAAGCTTGTACACAACACACAGCCAATATTGTTAAAGTTCAAGTTCATTTCTATAGCACTGTTCACAATGGACATTGTCTCAAAGCAGCTTTACAGAATTTAAGAATTATATAACAACAAATATTGATATAAGTAAATTATGTGTATTAATCAATGATGAGCAAGCCTGTGACTGTATGAGGAAGAAACCTTGAGAGGAACCAGACTCAAAAGGGAAAACCATCCTTGTTTGAGTGAAATCAAGAGTGTGATTATTAAGTCTGAAAAAAACAGTACAAAACTGCAGACTGAGAACTACCATGCGTACTGTGCAAGTGTGATTATAAGTAATGTCCTTTCTACATTCTTATACAGTGAGTTGACATTGTGGAACCACTATTATTGTCTATTACCACCAGTATTACCGTCATTATTGTTAAAATAACTTGCAACAACAGTGAGAACACTGTGAGAAGTGAACATGTCAAAACTGTGTCCAAAGTGTAAATATTTTGTGTGAGCACTTGTCTGGCACTGCTTTTCACCAGAGCTGCACGAGTTGCTGGGATCCTCTTACACTTCTCCATACTGACAACACGGCGCTGCTGGATGTTAGACACATGGCGTTTCTCCACCTTACACTTGAGGATGCCACACAGATGCTCAATAGGGTTCAAGTCTAGAGACATTCTTGGCCACTCCATCACCTTCACCTTCAGCTTCCTCAGCAAGGCAGTTCTCATCTTGGCAGTGTTTTGGGGGTCATTATCATGTGGGAAAACTGCCATTCGGCCCAGTTTCTGAATCAAGGGCATCATGTTCTACTTCAGAATGTCACAGTACTACCACCACCACACACAATGTACTTGGTACTTCTTCACCAGGGTGTCAATACCCATGCTGGACACCATCTGAGCCAAACAAGTTTATCTTAGTCTCATCAGACCACAAGACATGTTTCAAGTAATTAATGCTCTTGGACAGATTGTCTTCAGCAAACTGTTTGTGGGTTTTCTTGTGCGCCAGTTTCAGGAGAGGCTTCCTTCTGGGAAAATGGCAATGCAAACTGACTTGTTGCAGTGTGCAGCGTATCGTCTGAGCACTGAAAGGCGGACCTTCCACTTCTGCAACCTCTAAAATAATGCTGGCAGCACTCATGCATCTGTTTTTAAAGCAGCTTCTGCACCTGACGCACATCACGAGGATTCAACTTTTTTTCATTGACCCTTGCGAGACCTGTTCCGAGTGAAACCCCCTTGGAAAACCTCTGTATAACCCTGACCACTGTACTGTAACTCAGTTTCAGGGTGTTAAAGATCTTCTTATAGCATAGGATGTCTTTGTAAAGAGCAACAATTCTAATTCTCAAATCCTCAAAGAGTTCTTTGCCATGAGGTGCCATGTTAAACATCCAGTGGTCTGTATGAGAGAATTGTACTTAAAGCACCAAATTTTAACTGCTCTAAAGCAAGATACACAAATTAGTATGTTCCTGCCAAGCAGACAAAAACATAAACATGATGAATAGGACATGTGGCTTTGCATGATTACGCAATGTACAGCTGTTATCACATTGGGTGTACTCACTTTTGTTGCCAGCTATTTTGGCAATAATGGCTGTATGCTGAGTTATTTTCAGAGGACAGTAAATCTGTACTGCTATACAAACTGCACATTGATTACTCTAAAATATATCAAAGTTTCATTTCTCTATTATTGTTTCTTTAGAAGATATACTACAATTGTTGCTGAAATGTGAGAGGTGTACTCACTTTTGTGAGATACTGTAACTGTGGTGCAATGCATAATAATAACACAATATTGCTTTATGTCATGTACAATAAAAAGACATCATTTATCTCATGTTTCCTGAAGCTCTTTCAATACTCACAGTGCTTCTCTCTTGGATAACTCGGACCTCTCGTTCCATCTCCTCATGCCTGCGTATAAGGTTCTCTACACTCTCTACATCCTCTCCATAACCATGACCTTGTAGTAAGAGCATCTGCAAACCCACAAAATAGAAAATAAATGTTTTCTACAGGACAAAAGATGATATTACAAGTTTTATGTGTTTTGTGCACTGATTAAAATGCCTAATATTAAAAATTGTATGCACAAGAATCACTAGCATATCTGTGAATTAGGGTGCAGTATTCAAAAAAATTTACCACCTACCATAATATTTCTAAGCTAGGTTTTAAGGGAGTGTTGTGGGAATTGAGGACTGGTTTAACATTATCTATATATTAACATTAACTATATCAGTGCTAAAACCAAGACTGTCATAAAATGTCATAAAGAAAACTTATAATACTTATATAAAAGTATTTAAACTCATATTGGTGTCTCATGTGGTGTAAGAAAAAAGTTAGTGGTATGCAGGACAGAACTACATCTTTGTGAATTTTCTTCTGGGAAATATTATAAATATAGACTTACTCTGGTACTGGAATAAAGTCCAAACGACACTGAAAAAAATCATGATAATTATCTTACTTTAAAACAATAGAAAACAGCCTTACCTTTTCACTTGCCCTTTCCCTGACTTCCTCAAGATCACGGATCAGAGAGTGGACCTCCAATGCTTCTTTTAATTTCCTCTTATAGCTGCTTAGGTTTCCATGGAAATGACTCCATCTGTCAGCAGAAGCAATGAACACAGCACCTATGTGGGTATGCTAATGAATGCTTGTTTAAACTAGTAAAAGCGTCTAATGATGAATGGAAATCAGAGGGTGCTAGTTAATATTATTCAAATGCTTCCTAACTGACCTTTCATTCAATTGCTGTCTGCGTTTCTTCACAGTGAACAGCTCGTCACAATTCTGTCTTTCAAGTCGATCAGCCAGGTTATTGATTGTCTTGATATGAGCATCATCAACAGTCACATCCTGCCAAAGATTAATTAAAGGTATTCAAGCCAACACTTTATAACAAACAATTTTATTACCTTCATAGAAACAGTTAAAATGTACATATTTACAATGCTTATTAATAATAAAGTTCTTAAATAGTTGAAGTTTTTGAATGCTGCTACTGCTAACTCCTGGTTTGTGTGACATGGGCTACACTGAACATAACCCCTTTTTGTGCACATTTTGAAGATTGTGCACCTAGCACTCCTGCTAAACAATAAAAATTTGCTTATCCATTGCGGATTTCCACACACTCTCACAGAATGACATGTGCAGAACTCTACTACTAATAATAGTATTAAAAACAATAATTTACAGAAATAATAAATAATAATCCCTGGACACAAATGCTTATACTGAATGTGTCTTGGTTACTCCACAACTTTTCATAAATAACAGTAACAATATAATATTTATTAGTCTCCACATCATGTGACTTACCCCAGGGCTGGAGCTTCTGAACTCACTTAGTTTCTTTTGTAGTTGTTGGCAATGTTCATAATCCTCCCCAAGATCTCCGACATTAATCATGACCTCCTAGACAGGAAGGAATAAGTTAAAGGGAAGTCTATATTTAATAATGAAATTTTTTTGGGTCCTTAAGCATGAGTTTAACCATGAGCCATCAAACAAGAGTCTTTCTTACCTTCTGCCTGATCCAAACTTCTACTTGCTCCACTTTCTGGAGGAACTCTAGAAAGTCACGGTGGTCTTCTAAAACTTTCCCCCGGGCAGAGATGGCTTCTTTCAGAGCCTCCCAGTGAGCAATCAAAGTGGAAATGCTGTTTTTTACCTGCTTGGACTTTGGATGATGAAGAGAGACCAACTCTTCCCCAGTCTGATGGAATTGGTAGAATCAAGTATATGAAAATATTGTCAAAACTAAAGATCTGTCATAGCACATGTGAAGCATTTATATACCAAAATATACCAGTAAGGTGCAACAGGCCTCACCTGCTGGACAGAGTCAATTATTTTGCCATGAGCCAGAATCTCTGCCTCAAACACCTGATGCTTCTGCAATAGCTTCATCTTGGCCTGAAAGTTGCTCAGGTCCATTTTGGAATCCTCCTGCATTTTCTGCATGTGCTCTGACACCCATTCCTCAGCCTGAATTACAATTCATGTTAGATTGTTTGAACTATAAAAGAAAATATTACCCTTATTGCTATGGTAACTTGAGACGAAGACTGTACCTCAGAAGCATCACGGGTGAAGATGCAAAGAAGCATAGAGAGCTCAAGTTCTTTCCTGCGTTTAATAGACAGATCTTTAATACGCTCCCTCCGTTCTCTGAGAGAGTTCAGGGTGTATTTGTAGTTTCCTTTTTTTCTCATCACCCCTCCTTTGCTCAAATGTTCAGCTGATTCCTGAAGAGCAGCCATCTGCAAAAAGGACAATCATTTAATCTTTTAAAAAGTACACATAGTTATATTGATAAATTATGATGAACTGCCTAATAGAATATTTGATTGAGTCCTGACTATAACAAAATTATTAGAAGAATAGAAGCAAACTGTTACTAAAAATGCACAAGAATAGCTAATTGGCAAGTTGCAAGTCAATTGTTCACATGAAAATATATTAAATGTATGGTACCAACTTTGGCTTCTTGAGTGCTAAGAAGTTTTTCAAAGGCTTCATGGCGTTTGATTAAAGACTCTGTCTCATCCACTGTTGACCCCAAATCACTGTTTCTCAGCTGGACCTGTTAAACAAGTTAAAATTGCAGTATAACTGTGGGCCATCATTAAACATAAACAATGTCATGTATCACCTGCATATTTAGTTTCTTGACAATATAACTCCGAAAAATAAATGATGTCTCCAGATTTTTCTGGCATATTCACTGCAGAATTCACAATGTTGAAATGGCCAAGTGTTCACTTACTTACAGGTGTCTTCTTAATAGATATAGACCTTTGCCTGAAAGCTTTGCCAAGTCATTAAATTATTTTAAAGTGTTTTACTTTGCAGTAAATTATTATAAAGGAAATCTAACACCCAAACTATATTGAATCTCGTATTTGAGTGACTCACTTCTTGGGAGTTGGTGATCTTCTCCATGTGTCCAATGTCTCTGTAAAACACTTGTTCCTGATGGATGTTCTCCAGCCATTTCTGCTTGGATTCCCAATTAGCTAACAGCCTTTCTCTTTCACCCTGCAAAGCTCTCAGCTTGTCTTGGACCTGAAGATAAAAAGGCATATTTATAGCTTTTAATAAGCTCGTGAAATATAACAAAATGTATTTTTTCTAAACAATATTTCAATAATGTTTACAATCTTTATCAATTTTGTGTTGGAGTTGTATGAACAATAATAAAAAAATATGGGAAAATGCCAGTATTTATATGCCCAATCATTTTGAACCCCCTCTGGTTCTTGAACACATACTAGAAAACCCACCCCATCCCCTACCTCATGTACCCTTTCTTCATGTCCAGGTAACTGGAAATATATCACTATTTGTTGGCCAATCTAACATTATATAATGTTAATAATAATTACTGAAATGATGAAGTTATTACAAGAGATTTCTTATTTAGCCATTAGTGCTGAAATTACAATTTGAGCAGCAGCAGAACAGTGAAAATGTTGGCTATGTGGACACTGGACAACCCTTTTGTAAAAATTACTGTACAGAAAAATGCGGCTTACTTAACATTTACTTCACAACCGCTGGCATTCAACAGCATACCTGGCAGTATGTTTACAGTATGCCTTACTCTTTAAAAAAAAAAAAGTGACCATCAGGAATACTAGATATAAGTAGACATAAGAAATGACAAAAGGAATATTCACTTCCTGTGGATTGGGAATATCTTGCTCTAGTAGGCGCTGACCCATAGCTACTGCCTGAGCGTATGTCTCTTCATGGGCTACAATCTCAGCCCACAGCTGCTGATGTTGTAAAAGCTGAAGATCACATGTGGCCACATCTCGGACAGACTCCTCTGCCTTTATGCCACTCAGCACTTGAGCACACCACAAAGAATAATCCTGTACCTAAGGACAAAAGTGGCAAAGAAACAGAGGTATAATTTCTGGTTACAACCACCTGAATTTCTGTCTTCTTTTCAATATTAATACTAAAATATTTCGCCATGTGTTGTAAACTAGTTCTTATGAGTAAAGTAAACAGGAAAACAGGAGAATAATGAGCTATTGAATGGTGTGATGCATGGCTGAGGGCAGTTTTACTTTTTATTGCCAATTACTTACTTAAAAAAGGAGACCTTTTCTTTAATTTTAAATAAACTTTACCTTATATAAAACTTAAATAAACATTTTCTTTATTATTACTTTTTTAAAAACACAATTTAAAATGTTTTTATTATTAGGTTTAGAATATGTAGAACATTCACCATTTCAAATAACCTCATTGTTATAAATTGTTTTATGGCTTAGTTGCCTTTTAGGATCTCAAACTGCGTCGAAACGCTTTGGGAACGCGCCTGAGTGTTCACAATCTGAAATAATGTGTGTAATCAGTCAAAAATTGGACGCTGGCCATCACCGGCGGGGTGATGTCATGACCAGGAAGTATAAACACATGGAGCACGTGCACATGGAGCGAGGCGAGCGCCAGCTTCTGTTTGTTCTGCGAAGCGCTCTGTGTGTATGTGTTTAATTGTCTGTCAATTGTCCGTCAGAAAAAAAATAAATAAATAAAAAAAAAATAAATATATATATATATATATATAGATATATATATATATATATTCCTGGGAGCGGAGCACGCTGTCGGCTCCCGAGTGGCACGCTCCAAGGAGAGAGCTCGCGCTCCACACGGTTCTGCCCCCACTCTCGCTGAGGCGGAGCGGCGCGGCAGTTCCTAGGGCTCGCAAATGGAGCTCGCAGAGGGTTTCGAGATGGGCTTGTCCCTTTCTCCAACCTCACCTGCTTGGTCCAGCACGCGCTCACAGGCTCGGAAGCACGCCTTTCGGCAGTTTCTTCCCCCTGCGACGAGAGCAGGGGGCAGATAAAGAGAGGCGCCGCCTCTCTTTATCTGAGGAGGAGGGGGGGGCGCGCTTTTTGAGCTAGGCTCGAGGAGCTATGGAATTGGGGCGCATTCTGTGCATGATCTGTGCATGATCTGTGCATATTGCGCCGCGCTCATTGTGCCACCGGAGAGCACTCCTCGAGGTAAAAAAAAAGGTTCCTCCGTCTAGTAAGCTAGTCGAGCGGTCTCTAAAACCGGGCGCAACCTTCATGTCGGGGTCTCTCGTTCTTTTCAGACCTGCACACTGAGGTGTCATGGTCATGGGCGAAGCCCCTTCAGCCCCTTTGACGTTGTATTCACACGTCATGGGGAGGAAAGTACACAGGTATGGAGCGATGCTGTGGGTTGAAGAGACGCTTGCGAGCTATCTCTCTCCCGGGATCGCCTCCTCCTTAAAGACACCAACATTATGCACGAAAACCCTGCGCAGTACCTCCCACGCCTCTTTCATGGGACTGCTCAGCGGGCACAGCCCCAAACTCCAACCCATCCCCTCCCCTCCCATCCCAGTGTCGCGACTCACACTCCCACTGTCAGTGATCCTGTGTGGCGCTCAGTGAACGAGAGCCCGGGTTCTACAGCCGGTACTTCATAGTTCCCAGAAAGGACGGTGAGTTGCATTGTATTTTGGAGCTACGTCAGCTGAACCGCTCACTCGTGAGACCTAGGTTCAGGATGCTGACCCTCAAGCAGGTCGTGTCTCAAATCAGATCCGAGGACTGTTTTGTCACGGTAGATCTAAAGGATGCGTACTTTCATGTATCCATCCTTCCTTCTCACAGAAAGTTCCTGGGGTTCGCTTTCGGAGCCGAAGCTTACCAGTATCAGGTTCTTCCATTTGGCCTTGCCCTCTCACCAAGCACCATCACAAAATGTGTCGATGCAGCTCTGGTTTCCCTGAGACTTCAGGGCATCCGCATCCTCAACTATATCTGCCATTGGTTGATGTTAGCTCGATCAGAGCAGTTAGCGGTCCGGCATCGATATGTCGTTCTCGCTCACTTTAAGGTTTTGGGGTTTCGGCTGAACACCATGAAGAGTGTGCTTACTCTATTACAGAGAACCACCTATCTCGACTTTATATGTGATTTGACTATTTTGCGCACGCAGCTTTCCCCTGCCCGCATTGTGGCCATCCTTATAGCCATCAGGAAGGTCAGAGAAGGACAGCCTCTCACTGTCCAGCAGTTCCAGAAACTGCTATGATTAATGGTTGCTCCACCCAAGGTCTATGGGAAGGGCCCCATCTATTTTGGCACATCAATTGCCTAGAGATGCTGGCCGTGCTTCTAGCGTTGAAGCATTTTCTCCAGCACGTGCTGATCAGTAAGGACAACACCTCAGTGGTTTCTTACATCTACCATCAGGGAGGTCTGCGCTTGTGCCCCCTGTATAGGCTGCCCCCAGATCCTCCTGTGGGCCCAGGGGAAGCTCCTCTTATTGAGAGAAGCTCACATCCCAGGTCAGTTGAACAAAGCAACAGACACCCTGTTGAGGCAGGGGTTGAGACCCGGGGAATGTCGGCCACACCCTCTCATGGTCAAGCATATTTGGGAGAGATTCGGTAAAGCCCAGGGGATCTGTTCGCGTCTCAAGAGACATCGCACTGCCCCCTCTGGTTCTCCCTTACTCCTGCAGCCCCACTGGGTCTGGATGCCATGGCTCAGGCGTGGCAGAGGCTGCAACAATCCCGCGGCTTCCGGGAGCTCTGAAGAGAGTGCGCCAGGACGGAGTTCGCTCCTCCTGGTGGCTCCAAGGTGTTGAGTAGGTGAGATGAACTGGGAGAGCAGGCAGTGGGTCAAACCACTGTGAGGAAGGGGGGGAACTCAACTGTTTCTAAATGCAGTTTTGCGGTTTTTTTTCTACTTACACAATTATTTAGGTATACATATATATATTGTTTACAATAGAGAGTGCGATATTTTTAGATAAATTTTTTTTTGGGGGGGGGGCACAACCCTCGGATGGGGGGGCGGGGGGGGGGGGGGGATATGTCCCCTCCGTCCCCCCCGGGATTTACGAGTGAGAGTCAGGACTTTATACACCAGCGGATTGAAAAAGACGCGCAGTAACAGGAAATCGGTTGTTCGGCTGAAATCAGCGCGCAGTGAAAATAAAAATTTGATATTTCACCAAATCAATGGATTAAAACTAAAGTAACGAGCCTGTTTTGAAAATGTAAGAAGTAAAATGTACAGATATTTGTGTAAAAATGTAATGAGTAAAAGTAAAAAGTTGTCTGAAAAATAAATAGTGGAGTAAAGTACTGATACCAGAAAATTCTACTTAAGTACAGTAACGAAGTATTTGTACTCCGTTACTTCCCACCTCTGGCTGTGGCCCCCGAGGTTCTAGCCTCTCCACCGAGGTGGTAGAGACCATTCTCCACTCCAGAGCTCCCCCCACGAGGAGGTTGTATGCCGCCAGACGGCGCCTGTTCTGCTCGTGGTGCAATCACCACCAGCTGGATCCAGCCCACTGCCCGGTTGGTCCCAAACCATTTTAACGCAGCGTCTCATTAACTCAGGGAACTAGGGTTACATACTTAACCTAGCGATGTTTCTTTATTCGTAAATATTTTGTACTCATTCTATACCAAGTACAAAATAAAACTGTGAGTGTATGTGTGTGTGAAAGAGAAAGAGAGAGTGGGGAGAGAATTACTGTCTTGAGGAAAATATGATGCTGTTTTGCAAGCCGCAGGTCTTGCTCTCTTTGCTCCATGTACATGCGGAGCTTCTCCCAACTTCCCACCACCTCTTGCTGTTCCTCCTGTATCTTACTTCTTAGTTCTGGGGAGCATTGTTCTAAAATGGAGTCTGCAGTGTCCAGTAGCACCTGCATCTATAAAAATACCAAAGCAAACACACAGAAATTAAATATATATGGCATCATTTGTGATCAAAATCACTTCAGTCATTAAGTTTGATTGTATCCTTTAAGGCAAAAATCTGGATGTTCTCAGTACCTGCTGCTCATTTCCCACCAACTCATTTACCAATGACTCATGCTTCCTTAGCTGCAATTCAACCCCTTTCAGGTCTTTAGCGATGTCATCAGGAATACACTTGTATCTGTCCTGTTGGATTGCAGATAGAGTCAATGGTTACCATACTAACAAAACAATTGTATTTTTAAGGTTACCTTATTATATTTTGGATTTCAGTACCTCTATGAGTCCAAGGGCATCAGTCAAATCTTTGCAGACCCTGTAACATTCCTCTGAATTACACAATTCTTTTTTATGACTTTTGGCCAAGTTCTGCAGCTCTTCCCATGATTCTCTGGCATAAAACAATAAAAAAAGCTCTTATTGAAATATAAAAAAATTCATGTTAAAGGTAAATGGGTAATATTTTACACACATTAGATGCTATTTCAAAGTAGAGACCGACAGGGTGTCGAGAGAGGAGTTGTGGTATTGTATGAGGAGGTAAGGTGTGTCAGAGAAGTGTGAGAGGGTGGTGCAGGACATGTATATGGACTGTGTGACAGCAGTGAAGTGTGCAGTTGGAACGACAGACTGGTTTAAGGTGGAGGCTGGACTGCATCAAGGATTGTCTCTAAGCCCTTTCCTGTTTGCAGTGGTGATGGACAGGTTGACAGACAAGGTCAGACAGGAGTATCCATGGACTATGATGTTTGTGGATGATATTGTGATTTGTGGTGAGAGTAGGGAGCAGAGAAGAGCTTGCAGAGGTGGAGATACGTGTTGGAGATAAGGGGAATGAAAGTCAGTAGGAGTAAGACAGAGTACATGAGTGTGAATGAGAGGGAGGGCAGTGGAGTGGTGCGGTTGCAGGGAGAAGAGATGGTGAAGGTGGAGGAGTTTAGGTACCTGGGTCAACAGTGCAAAGTAATGGAGAGTGTGTTAGAGAAGTAAAGAAAAGAGTTCAGGCAGAGTGGTTGGAGAAGAGTGGCAGGAGTGATTTGTGTTAGAAGGGTATCTGCAAGAGTGAAAGGGAAAGTTTTTAGGAATGTGGTGAGACCTGCTATGTTGTATGGTTTAGAGACAGTGGCACTGAGTAAAAGACAGGAGGTAGCAGAGCTGAAGATGTTGAGATTTTCATGGGTAATGACGAGGATGGACAGGGTTAGAAACGAGTTTATTAGAGGGACAGCGCATGTAGGACGTTTTAGGGACAAAGTGAGAGAGGCCTGATTGAGATGGTTTGAACATGTGTAGAGGAGGGACATGTAGTACATCGGTAAGAGAATGCTGAGGATGGAGCCACCAGGAAAGAGGAAAAGAGGAAGACCAAGGAGGAGGTTTATGGATGTCGTGAATGAGGAGGTTTATGGATGTGTTGAACGAGGACATGCAGGTAGTTGGTTTAAAAGAGACAGATGTAGAGGACAGAATAGTATGGAGACAGATGATCCGCTGTGGCAACCCCTAATGGAAGCAGCCGAAAGAAGAAGAAAATGCTATTTCAAAGTATCGTGTAACCAGGGTAATACAACATGCAATATCTAGTTTAATCGACTGCACCGTAATTCTTATTTACTTGAACAAACCTTAATGCCATTTGCAATACTGATATACACCATACTGTTTACGCTGTACAATATACATACCGTAATTTCCGGACTATTAAGCGCACCCATATATAAGCCGCACCCACTTAATTTTACAAATATTTTTATTTTTAACATAAATAAGCCGCACCTGTCTATAAGCCGCAGGTGTCTACACTAATGTACTTTACACAGGCTTTAACGAAAGACACGTTACACATGGTGTAACGGGTGAAATATGTTGCGCTTCCTTTAGGAGCAGAGCGGTATTTTGGGAATAGCATGCCACTGCATTTTTCCCGGTATTACTGCATGTGTGCAAGACGAGGATTATGTCCTTATTATTTTCTGATGCTGATTCCTAAGTTTCTTTGACTAACCCGTAACGCTGTTGCCAAGAAAAATAAAAAAGCACGAGTTCTGGAAACCTGTCTGTGCTTATATGATTTCTGTTTTTTCGTTTCCGTTCGGAAATTTCATTGGTCTAATGTTATGACACTCAGTTTTTTGGCTTGAAGTTGTGAAACCGGGAAAAACCCAGGAAAAATTCATAAATAAGCCGCTTCGTTGTTTAAGCTGCGGGGTTCAAAGCGTAGGAAAAAAGTAGCGGCTTATAGTCCGAAAAATACGGTAACTATAAACTATTTAATTTACTTAATTTGCTATTTGCAATACTAGTTGGACGCTAACTGCAATCATTGTTTTTTGTGACAATGAAGGTAAACCTAACGTAATATTTTTGTCTAATAGGTTTCTGTAGATGCTGCACTGCAATGTTTTAAAATAAATGATTTGTGTGCTGACACTTTAGTACCCACTGTGTTTCTTGAATTAATTTACCTTAGTAGCCCATGTGTTTCTTGAATGAATGTTCTCTCAGGATGGTTGTTTTTTATGAGTCTGTGAGCCAGCTCTTGACATGAACGCATCCTCTCCCAACCCACATCTAGCTGCTTCAGAAAGACCTCAAACCTTCTTTGCAGGTGCTGTCATAGATCAGGTGACACTCAAGTTTATCGTCGTATTCAATAAAGCTCATTGTCATAGACACAACAATAAATTGCACAGATTAAGGTGGTCCTAAAGTTTTAGTTTGTTTTCTATCTATCTCACCAGGACATGTTCATAATCAGAGCCATAGTTGTCAGATGAGGCAATTAGTCGCTCCTGTAAGATCCACTCTTCCAGTTCTGAGGACTCCCTCTTAAATTCATTCAAATGGAGGGCATCCTGGAGCCTTTGTCCTCTGTTGAACAAATCATTTCATTTTTTACAATACATTAAATATTATTACACAGTTTAAAATTGTGGATTTTTTTTTTTGGCAATTACCTTACTGCTGCTGAGTGCTGTAGTTCAGTTAGCTGAGATCTGATGTGGTTGTAAGGTCTCTTAACTTCTTCTAAACCCCATGCTTGTACAGCTTGGTCCACACTGGACTTTAGTTCATCCACCTGGGCAGAAAGTACCTCAATCTGCCCCTCCACAATCTGCACACATTAATGAGTAGCTAATTACCCCCAAAATGCACTCGACTGGCTAACATGTTATGAACTTATTAACCCAGGAACAATTTTTACTTACTTGATGCTGCTTCACAAGGCTCAGCGTGGCTAATTCATTTTTGCCATAGTCAGTGCTAACCAAAGCTGATGTTTCAAATAAGCAGACTTCTAATTCAGCACAGTCAAGCAAGATCTGCATGTAATAATATATGAATATATTCACACATTATAATGAAACATAGGGATTGCTGTAGGCTACAGGGGTGTGGATAGTACCTGTTCTCTTTTGATTGCTTTGTTGAGGTGAAAAGAGCGTTTTTCACAAGCATCCTCAAGTTCTTCCCAAGCTGCAGACAAATGTTTGCACCTTTGGTGTACTTCTTGGTTCCCCATAGCCCTGCCTCTGTCCAGAATGCGCTTAAGATACTGTCTATGGCCAGCCACCTCTGCTTGCAGCTCCTGTTGGGTTTCAATATAGGCTTATGTGTGAGAATAAGCTCTTAAACAGAATTATAAAAATAATATAGGCAGTAATGAAAGCATGCATGAAGCCACTGCATCTGTTCAAACTTTTCTCATTCTATATCGCAGGGCAGCTGAATAAATTTGAAATGCATGAAAGTAGTAATAACTCTCATCGGTATAGAATAGTTCTCTTTCACACACACACACACACATGCACACACACACGCACACACACACACACACACACACACACACACACACACACACACACACAATAAATTCAGCTTGCTTGAATTCAAAGAATAGCTTTTATGCTTGTCTGTTTAAGAGCTACATTTAATCTATTTTCTGACATCCCATTACTTATTTCTTCAATTATACCTTGTGTTTCTGGAGGAGGTTGATGGCCCCAACCAAAGATTTGGTATAACTACTGGTATCTGCTACAGTGTCATGTTCAGCAATCCAAGAAAGTTCCAAGTCTACATCGTGGTAAAAGCTGTAGAGAGCCACGTCTTCTTGTAATTGGTTTCTGCGCTGATTCAGAGGTTTTCCAAGAGACTCAAACCTAACAAACATAAACAAGGAAAGTTTTTTAATGATGCTTAAGAAAATTAGTTAATAAAATAAAATTAACTAATATGACCTCTATGCATTAAATAGACAAGATCCATTTTATGATCAAATTCTTCAAAGCTGTAAAGCATTCCAGAAGAAACACTGGCCATAGAACATTTTAACAGAAGAACTCACAGTTTCAGGTACATGTCTGTCTCATCAAGGATTCTTTGAGAGTCAAAATGGTTTGTAGCCAGATGTTTGGCATGGGTGACAATGGAGTTCATTTTATCTGCAAGGTCCTGAGCTTCCTGCTCAACTTGCTTGTGTTCCTTCAGGAGCATTCGACTCGAGCGAAGGTCATGGCCTTTAGGTGCATGCTGCAGCATCCGCTGAATTTCCTCAATTTTAATTTTTGAGTCCTGAAATGATGTGCTCAAGTTATTGTTCTTTTGTTCTTTTCACAATTTATAATGAGAATTGTAGCCTTAAGTTTAACCTATGTCTTTAAATTGTCTTATTATATAAGTATTGACATATGATATTTGAATCATGTGTTAATTCAAAACCAGAAATTATGAGCATTTGAATATATTAGTTATTTTAAGCAATGTTTCTTTAAAAATATTATTATATTAAAAATAATATAGTAAAAATAGATATTGAAAACAAATAAGAAAAGAGTATTTTGAGGTGGAAATTTAAACATGTAAAACAAGTAATAACATTTTATTAAGAACTATATATATATATATATACCAAAATTAGTAGTATAAACTTGCCTGAAGTAGCTCCATGAGTTGTTCCTGTTGGCCAGCCTGTCTTAGTTTGTTCCCTCTTTCTGCCATTTTTCTTTGGAGCTCATTCCATCTACTGTCCACTTGCCGAGCCTTTCTCCGGATACGCTGACTGTTATAGTGGTCCTCAGACAGCATTTCTTCTCCTGCCTTGTCATTTAAAATAAACCCAGTATAATTTATAGACATGACTTCAAATTTAACGTAACATTGAAGAGGCACAGATAAACCATCACAACCATATTTGTTCAAAAGAATCAGTGGATTGTAGCTATAAAGATGTGCATGAGCTATAAGATCTTTTTGGTGATTACTTTGGTTGTGTTAATTTTTTAATTACACTGTCTACAGCAAACAGTTTACATGCACCACTGCGTTATTAACTTAGAAGGACTATTGCTCCGACCACTAATGACAGATTCATAAGTAACCTGCATGATCTGTTTCAACATCTTACTATACCCCATGATCTTGACAAAGTGGCTAACAGCTTAGGCACTATCCTCACAGGAGAAAATGGAGAAATAAATTAGAGGTTTTTAGAATTGCATACAAAGACAGAATGTTCAGCTACAGACAGATTTTAAAAGTTGCTAGGGCCGAGCACCTGATCAAATTTATAGAAAAGAACCCAAACAATCCAAACGAAATTA
This sequence comes from Silurus glanis, assembly GCA_014706435.1. Taxonomy (NCBI): domain Eukaryota; kingdom Metazoa; phylum Chordata; class Actinopteri; order Siluriformes; family Siluridae; genus Silurus; species Silurus glanis. The sequence continues at coordinate 727,730 of JAAIIK010000191.1, read as the reverse complement.
ACAAAAGATCTGATATCTGAAAAAACTATTCCATCACAGTTTGGTAGTGAGAACTTTATGAATTTCTTCTCTGAAAAAAAATTAAATAACAGGAACTACAGCTAAACCAACAACATCTGTTAGGTCCAATTCCATCTAAATTACTGAAGGAAGTGTTACATACAGCTGGAGAGCCTCTTCTTAATATTATTAACTCCTCGCTCTCTTTAGGTCACGTCCCTAAACCCCTCAAGTTGGAGGGTATGAAGCCCCTTATTAAGAAAACTAATTTAAATATGAACAAACTATCAAATTATAGTCGCATTTCAAAACTTCCGCTTATGTCGAAGATTTTAGAAAAGATTGTGTCTACAAGAAAACAATATCTTTGAAGAGTTTCAGTCAGATTTCAGTCAGATTTCATAGCACAGAAAATGCTAAAGTTAAAATCACAAGTGACCTGTTTTTAGCTTCGATCCAAGGCTACATTTCTCTGTTAGTTTTACTAGATGCCAGTGCTGCATTTGACATTATAGATCATTACTTTTTCATAGATCGCTTACAGAATTTCACAGACATTCAGGGACAGGGCATAGGCATAAGATGGTTAAGAGCCTACCTGTGTGACTGATATCATTATGTTGATTCAAATGGAGAACTATCCAGGTTAATGTAAGTAAAATTTGGGGTGTCATAAGCTTCAGTTCTAGGACCCCTGCTTTTCACAATATACATGCTTCCCTTGGGAAATATCATTAGAAGGCATGGGATTAGTTTTCATTGTTATGCTGATGATACCCAGCTGTATAGCTTATCAAAACCAGACAAAACATCTCAGTTGGCTCGGTTAACTGAGTGGGTTAAAGAAATAAAAGATTGGAAGACACATAACTTTCTATTATTACATTCTAATAAGAAAAGATATCGCTTATTGGTCCAAAAGCCAGTACAAAGAAGCTCCAACAATTCAACCTGCATTTAGAAGGAAGTATTGTAACTACTGGTTCAACAGTGAAAGACCTGGGAGTTATTTTAGACAGCAAATTGTCTTTTAAAAATCATGTCACACATAATACAAAAACAGCCTTCTTCCACCTTAGAAATATAGCTAAGATAAGAAACATATTGTCTATATCTGATGCAGAGAAGCTAATTCATTCATTTATGACCTCCAGACCACGTGTATAATTAGTCCAATGGAAAGGAAACGGCATTGGACAGGGAAAGGAATCTACATCACTGGCGGGGTGACGTCACAACCAGGAAGCGTAAAAGCAATGCTTTCGCCCCGCATTCCTCCTTGCCCCTGCTATATTATGGGGGGGATAAGCTATGTGTCAATGTTTGGGAGTGGAGCATGCTAGGTCGGTTCTCGAGGGAGCCGACTGTGCATGACATACTCCACTCCCGGAAAGCACTCTTTGAGGAGGGTGATCCCGCTCCTCGTGGTTCTGGCCCCGCTTTAGCTGGGGCAAAGCGGCGTTCAAGGACCTAAGGCTTCTCCTTTCTCGGCGCCTTTCTCTCTCTGAGGAGAGGGGGTTGATGGAGTTCTCCGTAGGCCTTATTCCTCCCGACCCCTTCAGTCCCAGGGTGTCACTATATTCGAATATAGTAGGAATGTATAGTAGCCCTGAGGACTACAAAAGAGACCACCAAGGCCATTGGCAGGTCCATGGCCACCCTCCTCTCCACAGAGAGGCATATTTGGATAGGGCTATCCTCCTTGATGCCCCGCTGGTGCCGACCAGCCAGTTCAGTGATGCTGTTAATGCGGTCGTCAACAGGTGAAGAAGCAGTCAATGGCATTCCATCCAATGGTGTTCCTCCCACGTCGCCCTGTGGGGCTGCTTGTCGGGCAGCTTATATCCCAGGCCACTTAAACCAGGGAGCAAATGTCAAGGGCCAAGGCCTGGGGAATTTCAACTTCACCCCTATGTGGTGTAGCAAATCTGGGAGCAATTTTACAGAGCTCAGGTGGATCTCTTGCGACTGAAGAGACATCGCACTGCCCCTCTCTGGTTTTCCCGCACTCCGACTTCCTCCACAGTTCGGATGTGTGGATGTATATCGGAGCAGCTGTTTGTCTGCTATGGGCCCCCGAGGAGAGCTCGCCCTGCAAATAAGCAGACGCTCAGCAGACAGATTGTGGATGCTATTTCTTCGTCTTTTGAGTCCTCTGCTCCTTTCGGGGTCAGAGCGCACTCCACTCGAAGTGTGGCTGCCTCTATGTTCTTGTCCTCTGGAGTCTCCCTCTATGACATTTGCAATGCTGTGGGCTGGTCCACCCCGCTGACCTTTTTCAGGTTCTATAGCCTCGACCTCTGTGCCAATCTTGGCCCCTCTGTCCTTCGACCTAGCTGTACCCGTCAAACACTAGGCAGTGCTTGGTCAGTCTGGCTTGATTGAACTCTCGTTCCCAAAGCATTTCTGACAAAGCTCGAGTTTCTGAAGGGGAACATCTCCAGGTTATGTATGTAACCATGGTTCTCAGAGGGAACAAGAAGCTGCATCTCTATGTCAGACTGCCTGCATCCCTGCAGCACTACGTCACCCTGCCGGTGATGCCACACTTTGCATTCCCAAACTGTTTCTGACGCAGTGACTCATTCCCTTGGGGAAACATGGTTACAAACATAACCCGGAGACGATCTTTTTAGCCAGGCACACATAACACATAACACTTATTACAACCTTGTGCTCCAGTACGTCTGATCAAATGCACATTATTATCTTGTGATTGTTAATATTATAAACAGAAGCTATGCTAATTCCTCTCCACTGCTTTTCTTCTTCTACCCATCCAGTCATCATAAAGTTTAGAAGATGCTGACTCTGCAAGGATCCTGAGGCATCTAGAGGTTGCACCACCTCCAGTAGAATCCCACCTCATGAAGACTTCAGACCTTCAAAGAGAAGGTGCTGACCCTGCAAGGATTCCACCTTTCAATTCAGATGTTAAGCTAATTTATTGCATAGGAGCTCCTGGTTTCACAATTACAACTGACTGTACTGTAGAAAAGACATAACTTATAATCACACTCACCGGAGTGCTAATGATATTTCTCACTCTCTGGTGTTTGTATTTTGCTTTGTTTGATTTATATCAGAGATGGGAAGTAGTGAAGTACAAATCCTTCATTAATGTACCTAAGTAGGTTTTTCTGATATCAGTACTTTACGTCACTATTTATTTTTCAGACAACTTTTAGCTTTCATTTTTTTTTACATCTTTTACACAAATATCCTTACTTTCTATTTTTCATTTTCAAACCAAGCTCGTTATTTTAGTTTTAATCTATTTGTTGACATGATCAATATTTTTTCAGCAGATCAACCCATTTCGTGTCTAATCTACCACTAGCGTATAATTTCCTGGGTATCCTCAACACAGAAGTCTGCTAGCTTTTGAAGCTAACAACAAGCAAGACACAAGACAACAAGAAGTCTGGGGTTAACATGGATGAGACGGAGGGAGTCAGCGATGTAAACATGACTGAGAAGAGAGACATTCCTGATCACCTGATCATCATCATCTTTGCTCTGCTTGTGTTATATATGGTGGTTGTTCAGCCTGGATACAATCATTAGATAACAAAAAATATTTTGTATAAATGTATTAATATGATGCGAGGTCCAGTTACCAGGGTGACACTAACAGTTAACAGTTAGTAGTAATGGCTAAATTTTTACTTCAGGACATAGTGCCCATAGTCAATACTTCAACTTTTACCAGTCTTTTAAAACATGAGTATCTGCACTTCTACTTGAATGAAGGATTTTTGTACTTTTGCTATCTCTGATGTATAATCACATGCTTGATATCACTCAAATGAGGATGGGTTCCCCTTTGAGTCCTCTCAAGGTTTCGTCCTCAAAGCATCTAAGGGAGTTTTTTTTGCCACAGTATCTTGCACAGGCTTGCTCTTTCGGGATAAATACACATAGTTCACCTCACTTTAAAATGTTTGTTCTATAATTCTTACATTCTGTACCTCAGTATCTAAATCATACCTCAACATACCTCAATCAGTCGGTCAAGACGGACTTGATTGGCCTGCATCTCTTTCTCTGCTGCCTCATGCCTTTTAAGTTTGTGCAGGATGTTAGTTGGGTCTCTGTAAGATTCATCCTCGGCTATCGTAAATTTCTCCTCCATCCAGATGAGTAGCTCTTCAGCATCTCTGCAAAATTCCTACCAGAGACAAAACATGTGGAAGTTTAACTTTAATATTATAAAGTTTTAGAACTGATTAGTCCTGCCTATTTAGTGGATAATGCTACTTAGGTCAGTGAACATATACAAATAGTATCCAATATACTAATACCTGATATTTTTTGGAGACAAGTAATTCCAGATTTCTTTGTTTCCAGCTGTCTTTGAGCTTCATGTTTCGTTCTTCAATGGCCCAAGATCGCTGCTGAATCCTGAGAGAACAGAAGCATATTTCTTAAATATACAAAAAGGAAATACAGAAAAACAGAAATTTAGAGTGAAAGGCCATCCCTACTGTTTGGATGCAAAGTGGCTTTCATCAATAAGCTCCTGACTCCTGTCTCTAAAAAGACTTATATTTTGGTCTAGTGCAACAAGCAAACACTCCAGCTCCTCTTGGCGTCCAAGCAAGCTGTGAACACCATCCACAGAGTCCTACACACACATACATACATACATACATACATGCATGCCTATATCACCAAGCTAACATAAAAGTCGTCTGAAACATAACAGTTAAAAAAAATTATTTCCACCATTACTCTTTTTGTGCATGGCTGTAATATAAATCATTCCTCGAAAAATTACACATTATTTTACCCCTAAGTCTTTGACCTTCAACCTGGCTTCATGACCAGCTATTGTAGCATCTATTCGATCAGCATCTTTGTTCCACTTCTGGAGCTGGAGTGCTTGCTCTAACCGCTTGTTTCGACTGGACCAAAGTTTGTCCAGCCTGCTCCATTCCTGGTTCAATTGAGCCAGAGTTTGTTGGATATCCTTTGAAACTTTGTCTTCAGATGATGCTTCCAAAGACTTCGCCAGCTTCTCCATGCTTTTCAATCTGAAATAAATGGCCTATAACTTAGATGCAATGTGTGGTATTTGATGCCACTTTTTTAGACTACAATTAATCTCTTCCATGCTATATTTTATAATGGAAAATGCAGTTGAGTTTAGTGATTTCAGCTGTTCTGAAATCACTGTACAATTATAGATTTATTTATTCATTGGTGCAGTATTTTATTTCACAACCTTGCTCTCTGCTGCTCAATCTCTAGCTTTAGTTCCTGGTTTTCATTCAACAAGGCTAGAGCAGAGGAAACATCCGAGCTGTTCTCTTCTTCCAGCAAGCGTTTTTCCGCTGCCTCAGCCCACAGCAGCAGATCTCGGGACTCCTTCTGGAAGAGTTGCAGGTGTTGGGCCTCCTCTATAGTGCTCTGTCTTTTTGCAGCCTGTCTCTTGACCTGCAGCAGCAGCTTCTCCAAAGCATGCACCTCCTCCATGATAGCAGCACTTTCTGCCAGGCTGCAGTCACGCTTCCTGTAACATATGTAGGAAAAACACAGTGAGAGGGGAAAAAAAAATTAAGGGATCATTTTAGAATTATTATATTATGCCCTAAAATATCTATCGTTAGGTTTTGGGCTTCATATTGTGTGTCACACAGACTTACGTTTTAGCCACACTCTTTAGGTATTCTATTTTCCTCTCCAGAGCGTCGATCTCCCTTTCAGCTTGGGCCTGTTTTTTTTTTTCAGCCTGGAGTGCTGAAGCTGAGCTGCCCACACCAGGCATATCCAGCTGGACCAGTTTCTCCAGGAGCTGGGATTTCGTATCTTCACAAGTGTGCAAGAAGGACTTGATATCAGCTGAGCTGAGCAGTTCCTGAGCCATCTCATCTTTTAAGATCTGTATATGGTCCCACCTGGGGACAAAATGTATATATATATTTTTTTATCAGTTTAGTACAGCAATCACTGACATCTTCAGTATTAAAGGATTTTTAATACATGGAATTTTATGTTTGCATGCAATATTACATGTATTTTGCATGCTTTATTACAGTAACAGTAAATATGTAGATTCTGAAGGCATTATGATAACAATAGGGTGGAAAGCCACTTCCTCTTACCTCTGTTTGACCTGAGCTTGTCTGGACTGAATCTCTCTCTTCTTGCTGTGCTGCTTTTCCACAAGTTCTTCACTGAGTTTAGTGATGTCGTCAAGCTGCCCCTTCCCACTGGCCAGCTCTGTAAGAAAATTCTTCATGTGGAAATGGATTAGAGCAATTAAATTGTATGATAAATACATACAAATTAAAAGCATTATCTGTAGTGCATTTTATCTTTGTTTTTTTACCTCATATTTAGCCTGCACAGCCTCAGTATTTTCAGAACTGGAGCTGAATGTATTAAGAATGTTCTCCTTGTCCTTCATCCAGGACTCAAATTCTTCACATGCATTATAAAACCGATGGAATTGAGAAGTTTCATCCAAGATTTTTTTTTTATACTACAGGTAAAAAATAAGATTTAGTGATACTCTGAACCTTAACATTTTAACAATGGTCAATTATGAAAAAGAATTAGGTTCCATGAAGTATAATTGTATCTTTTACCAATTCCCAAATACCAAAAAATTTTGAATTTCAGAATTATTAAATTTCAGTTGCAGAATACACAATTGGCTTCCCTCCATAAATAAATAAACAAACAAACAAACAAATAAATAAATAAATCTGACCTATTTTATTGTAAGCTGACAGTAATACTTACATATGTGATATAGACTGAAATACAATAATATAAATGTCACATTACATATTTGTTCCTGTAATACATTCAACAAATGTATCGTTCTTGCTGTTTTCTTTGTTTCTTTGAACCTACTAGGAGCAAGATCTGCAATTTATAATTTAATTTATAATTTTAATAGAAAAAATATGAAAAAGTGAGTCTTCCTACTGCTACTGTCCCTACTGGCATTCTAACTAGGGATAAAGTTATAGAGACTTATTATAAGAAGAAGGAGGATCATAGGGTAACAAGAGTAGGAGATGCAAGATGAAAGAGATTGGAGACTGTAAGGTGTTGGCAGGGGACAGTGTAGCTAGACTGCATCGGATGGTGGTCTGTAGGATGGTTTTGTAGGTGAAGAAGAAGAGGACAATGAGGACTGAAAGAAGAATAAAATGGTGGAAACTGAAGGAGGAAGACTGTAGTGTGAGGTTCAGGAAAGAGGTTAGACAAGGGGCTCGGTGATAGAAAGAGGTGCTGGATGTGCAGAAGTGATGAGGGAGACAGCTAAAAAGGTATTTGGTGTGACATCTGGAAATAGAAAGGAAGAAAAAAGACGTGGTGGAATGAGGAAGTGCAGGAGGGCATAAGGAGAAAGAGGTTGGCGAAACCGAATTGGGATTGACAGAGTGATGAGAAAACACTAAGGAAGGAGAAAAGGATTTATACCGACTGACCAGGCAGAGGGACCGAACTGGGAAGGATGTGCGGCAAGCTAAAGCAATAAAGGATGGATATGGATGGTGTGGAGATTAATAAGGAGGAAGTGAGAGCAGCGATTAAATCGGTTGGATCAGATGACATACCGGTAGGAGCATGGAGATGTTTAGGAGAGATGGCAGTGGAGTCTTTAACAAGATAGTTTAACAAGCTTTTGGACGGTAAGGAGTGTGCTGGTACCGAGTTGCATTGTGTGTTTGTTAATTTAGAGAAAGCGTACGACAGAGTGCCAAGAGAGGAGTTGTGATATTGTGTAAGGAGGTCAGGTTTGTCAGAGAAGTATGTGAGAGTGGTGCAGGACATGTGTGACAGCAGTGGTGTGCAGTAGGAATGACAGACTGGTTTAAGGTGGAGGCTGGATTGCATCAAGGATCGGCTCTAAGCCCTTTCCTGTTTGCAGTGATGATGGACAGGTTGATGGTATGAGGTCAGACAGGAGTCTCCATAGACTATGATGTTTGTGGATGATATTGTGATTTGTGGTGAGAGTAGGGAGCGGTTTGAGAAGAGTCTGGAGAGGTGGAGGTACACACTGGAGAGAAGGGGAATGAAAGTGGAGTAGTGGTGCAGTTGCAGGTAGAAGAGGTGGAGGAGTTTAAGTACCTGGGGTCAAAAGTGCAAAGTAATGGAGAGTGTGTTAGAGAAGTGAAGAAAAGAGTGCAGGCAGGGTGAAATGGGTGGAGAAGCGTGGCAGGAGTGATTTGTGATAGAAGAGTGAAAGGGAAAGTTTATAGGACTGTGGTGAGACCTGCGATGGTTTAGAAACAATGGCATTGACTAAAAGACAGGAGGTGGAGCTGGAGGTAGCAGAGCTGAAGATGTTGAGGTTTTAATTTGGAGTGACAAGGATGGACAGGATTAGAAACACATTTATTAGAGAGACAGCACATGTAGGATGTTTTGGAGACAGGGTGAGGGAGGCACGATTGAAATGGTTTGGACACGTGCACGGGAGGGACATGGAGTACATCGGTATGAGAATGCTGAGGATGGAGCCACCAGGAAGCAGGAAAAGAGGAAGACCACCTGACTATATAAAGCTCTCATCACATCCCTACTGAACATCTTTGGGATAAATTAGAATACTGACTGCAGTGAAGGAAGAGGAGGTTTATGGATGTGGTGAGGGAGGACATGCAGGTAGTTGGTTTGACAGAGACAGATGTAGAGGACAGAGTAATATAAAGATGGATAATCCGCTGTGGCAACCCCTAATGGGAGCAGCCGAAAGAAGAAAAAGAAGAAGGTACTTTTCTTTGAGAATCCTAGATGCTTCAATATTGACCCGATTAAATCTGTATTTTTGGGATTAAAACATTTCAGATTTGTATTTACTTAAATATAAGTAATAATGTAATATAAATATATACTAATATTATTTAATATATAACTATATGATATATTATAATATAATATATTATAATACAAAAATATATACA
>JAAIIK010000191.1:701742-718400 GCA_014706435.1 Silurus glanis | reverse complement strand
ATATATATATATAAAATTTAAATAATAAAAACATTCATTCATTCACTCACGAACTCATTCACTTTTCATTTTCCTTCTGCTGCTGCGAGTCACTGTGGTAAAAATGCTGAGACATGTCTGATACAGCTCTACTAGGAGCCACCAGGGGGCATGCTTATGGTCAAAGCACCTGCAGAGCAAACCCACTGCCATTTCCACTGCTTCTTTCGTTTTTTTTTTTTTGTTTTTTTTTTGTCATTCCCCATAATTCAATAGACTAAACATTAAATACAATGCTTTTTCCTAAAATTCAGCTGCTAAAATTCTAAAATTCTGCTCCAACATCCTGTGTATATGTTTTTAAATGTTTCATGGCTTAAGATTTTAAATGGTGTTTTTTTAATATTGCTAACACTGTAATTATTTTTACTTACTGTTAGTGGAGCTAACTGGACAGCACTCTGGGCTTGCTCAGAGAGCCTCTTCATCTCTGAAGCATATGCCCCTATCTCCTTCTCCAGTCTCTGGTGACGCTGGAGCAGGGCAATGGTGCTCATCTCATTGTTTCCATAATCTTCGTCAGTTAGAAGGGGCTTGCGGTCATTAAGCCACGAGTTTGCCTCTGCTGCATCAGCAAAATACTGCAAAAATATTGTTTATGGTTACAACAGAGTCTGTATGCATATAATGATTAAACAGTTTAAGAGTTTCACAACGTGCACATTCTGGCTGTTGTGGGTCTACCAGTTAGCTGTAGAATCAGTAGCGAGAACCTGTTTGATAATGTTGGCTGCATGCAGTCTGTTTTTGCGGTTTGAAACTTGGTCTCTAAGTTGCTGCCACTGTTTCTGCATAGTCCGGATCCATTTCTGTATATCTCTCTCGTTGGGGTGTCTCCCTCTACACAGTTCTTGTCCCCTGGACACAAGCTTGAAGCAAAGAGATTCCTCTGACTGAACTTCTGCTTCCAAAGTCTGTATATGCAACAATGAACAACAACAATGAAAAACTTAGTTTGCGTTAATTGTAGGACGTATTTAGCATTTTCTTTATTATTTAAAGGGTCAAAACCTTATGGTTTAGAATTGCTTGTTCAATCTGAGTGAGGTCTCTGCCCAAAGATGCTGCTTGCACCAGAAGCCATTTTTCATAGATCCAAGCCTCCACTTCCTCACAGTCATGGAAGAACTCAAAGAGCTTCAGCTGTCCTTCTAGGGCTCTCCTCCTTTAAAACCATAAATGTTATGTCAAACATAATTTTTTTTCACAATAGCACATAGTACATAGTATAATTATGTGTGATTATGACAATATTAGACTGGAGAACCACAAATAGCAAAAATAAAATTAAGACTCATTTATTTGTAGACATTACCTGTTCCGACTGAGAGCCAAAAGTGAGTCGTACTGGCTTTTAAGCTCTTTCACTCTCCTCTGAACCTGTGAATCATCCCTGTGTTTCCCCCTTAAGGCACTACTGCTGATGGCACTCAGTGATTCTCCAAGAGAGATGATCTTGGTGTCCAACAGTTCTTGTTTTTGTAGTAGATCTTCCACCTCTGGTAATTGCTTCCCTAGGTCAGAAGACGCTGCTTGGACCTAAAAGTGAAACAGCACACTGGATAAAGTGAGATTAACTGCAATGAACGCCTTTATTATGTTTGCAGTCTACACACCCCCTGGTAAAACAAAAAGTTTGTGGAAATGTTTTGTTCCCATTTGCTGTAATCTGTGCTTGTGGAGATTTGTACATATTCAGCCACAAGGTCATTCATAAAGTCACATCATGATGAAGAGTGAAGAGGCCTGGGATGCAGTCAGTATTCTAATTTATCCCAAAGATGTTCAGTAGGGATGTGGTCAAAGCTCTAGAAAAGTCCAACTCTTGTAAACCTTATCTTCATGGAGCTTCAACTTTGTGGCAGGAAAAGTCAGGTGGTCTTTCTCTTTTCCTACTTCCTGGTGGCTCCATCCTCCGCATTCTCCTACCAATGTACTCCATGTCCCTGCTCTGCACATGTCCAAACCATCTTAATTGGGCCTCCCTCACCTTGTCTCCAAAACATCCTACATGTGCGGTCCCTCTAGTCCTGTCCATCCTTGTCACTCCCAATGAAAATCTCAACATCTTCAGCTCTGCTAACTCCAGCTTCACCTCCTGTCTTTTACTCAATACCACTGTCTCTAAACCATACAACATCACAGGTCTCACCACAGTCCTATAAAGTTTCCTTTATACTCTTGCAGATACCCTTCTATCACAAACCACTCCTGCCACTCTTCTCCACCCACTCCACCCTGCCTGCACTCTTTTATTCACTTCCCTAACACACTCTCCATTACCTTGCACTGTTGACCCCAGGTATCTGAAATCCTCCACCTTCTTCACCTCTTCTCCCTGCAACCTCACCACTCCACTTAGTGTCCACTCCACTCTGTCTTACTCCCACTGACTTTTATTTCCATTTACAATATCATCTGCAAACATCATAGTCCACAGAGACTCCTGTCTAACCTCTGTTAACCTGTCCATCACCACTGCAAACAGGAAAGGGCTTAGAGACGATCCTTGCTGCAATCCCACATCCACCTTGAACCAGTCTGTCATTCCTACTGCACAACACTGCTGTCACATTGTCCTTATACATGTCCTGCACCACCCTCACATACTTCTCTGACACACCTGACTTCCTCATGCAATACCACAACTCCTCTCTTGGCACTCTGTAGTACGCTTTCTCTAAATCCACAAACACACAATGCAACTCCTTCTGATCTTCTCTATACTTTTCCATCAACATTCTCAAAGCAAATAATGCGTCTGTGGTGTTCTTCCTCTTCATGATACCATACTGTTGCTCACAGATGGTCACCTCTTCTCTCAGCCTGGCTTCCACTACTCTTTCCCATAACTTCATGATGTGAATAATCAACTATTTCCCCTGTACTTACTGCAGGTCTGCACATCTCCCTTATTCTTAAAAACCAGTACCAGCACACTCCTTCTCCACACACTGTCTTGTTGAAAACTCCACTGCCATCTCTCCTTAACATCTCCATGCTTCTACTGTTATGTCATGTGGTCCAACTGACTTTCCACTCCTGTGGAAAGTCAGTTGGTCAGAGAGTCAGAGCTAATCCTTACACTCTCCCCTTGAAATGCAATAGAAATTAAGTTTTGCTAAATGAAAGTGTGGATAAAAATCACCAAATCAAGATGTGCTGATTGACTGTTACCCAAAGTGCTGCAAAAGAGCTATTTTATTAAGGTATTAGATAAAGTTTGTTACAACCAGGTTACAAAAACAATTCATTTTGGGTTATTTTTTTACATAAAAAAAAAACAGGAGATTGTCTACTTTTTATATCCACTGTATATTTTAGAAGAGCTTTATGTTTCTGAAATTAAATGATAATTAATAAAAACAGTTTAAATCATTTTCATTAATAACCTGTAGCTCTATGAGGTCCAGAGAGATCAGTTCTGTGTCTTTGAGAACAGCAAGTGTGTCCACAATATCTCCAACAGAATCTCTTTTCTGCTGCAACTGTTGGAGCAAAGCTTGCCATTTTTTGGAGATATTCATTTGCCTGTTGAAGGATGACAATGAAGGACAATGAAGAAATGCTTCCTATTTGCTTATAGTGAGCACACTTTCAACAGTTTTTTTAGGTCCACTAGCTAAAAAAGTCTAATACTTTGAGGAAAAATAATTTAAAAGAAACAATATGATATTAAAGAAAGATTTTACAATATTTAAAAAATATATGAATATACTACTCAAAATACTCATGACTTGATTCTTAAAATCTTGTATTTTTGTTTTGCAATTTTATTATTATGTTTAATGAAACTGTGGTCCTAAAACACCATAATACACTTAAACACACCTGAAGATGACCTGTTCCTTGCTGTGATAATTCTCTCTCTCAATGATGGCTGCCATCTCACTGAGAGCTTGAAAGCGAGGCTCCCGAGCCAACACATCAGTGCATAAGGCTTCCAGTTTCTGAGCTGCAACCTGGGCTTCCTCCAGAGTTTTCTGTTGCTTTAAATCATCATTCTGAACCAACTGCAGTGTGTCCTCCAGGTAGTTCTCCCTGAGTGTTGCTTTGCGGCCGAATTTCTGGGCCAGTTGCTCAAGCTGCTCCAGCCTAAAGAGAACGTTTTGCAGGTAGCGCTCCCGTTCATATTCTGCCCTCTCTAGCAGTGTCCAGGTCCTCTCAATATCTCCAAGGGTCTTGCCCTCTGGAGGAACATAGGCACGCTGATTGTTAGCCATCAGTTTTGTACGCAGATTAAAGAGGTGGGCTTCAATAGCACCTCTTTCCTGGTACTTAGGGGGCTTCTCCACAGTGCGGAATGTCTTGAAGGCAGCCACCAGCTGCTTCATGCCTGGTATGGAGTTCGGGAAAGAACGATCATCTAGCATCACTATTTTGGTCTTGATCCATTGTAGTAGGTCAGAGACCATGTTCACATATTCCCTTTTCATGTCATCCATCTCTTTCAGGAGCTCTACAATCTGGAAACAGAGTAAATTCAAGAATTCAAGTTCACAGGTTACAGACTGAATTGCAATTCCGATTTCATCCATCAGTATAAATAAGGTAATTTTTGGTAATATCCTTAATTTGAATAAAACATACAGAGCTCAATTGGCAAAATGACAAAATTAAAGCATGCTTTCGCTTAAAAAGTATGCACACAAGAGTAAAATTCACATTGTCGCAAGCTAAAGTTATTATCCAGAGACAAGTTTTGTCAGCCATATTATGGTCAAAAATTGCGCACTGAGGAAGATGTAGAGAGTGAGATATGCAAAACAGAACTAAAAAAAACTATACCTAGTAATGCTACCAACAGGGTGGCATAACAAAGATGATGTGTCTAATAAACAACAACAAAAGCTTAAACCCAACAACATTGCTGCTGTGTCTAATGTTTGCCCAACAAACACTAACGTTTTAGCTGCCAGTCACTGGTACTTCTATGCTGAGAATGATCCACCACTCATATAAGCAGTACAAGCACCCATATAAGCACCATACTCAACAGTAGTGGTCCCTTTCCATCTAGCAAATTATGCAAAGCAATCAATGTACTACAGTTCAAAGGTTCAAAAATTAGTGCACCATTGTAAATATTTAATTTGAACTTTAGGTTTCAAGCTTGATCAGGTATGTAAGCCAAGTTTAAATGATTATCTAATGCATGTCTGTTGTTTTGTCAAGGTGATTATTATGGATTAGTATGGAAGGTTGCTAGATAAAACCCAGAAACAGACAGGCCTCATTGTGTTCTTGAGCAAACTATGAAATGCTCAGATCCAGACATTAAAGAAGAAAATAATAATAGATATGGAAACTTTTGCTTGCAAAAGTTTTGCTTAGCTGTTAAAAGACATCTATTAAACCCTAAAACACTTTGGTTTTTCAATGAACCTAGTGCTAAGCTTGGTGTTTGCACCAAGGTCCACCTTGCTGAGCTCAAGGTGCTGATTGTTCTGAATGTTCTGTATGCACTAGTCACTTGATAATGCACACAATTATCAAGCTTGGTGTTTGCACCAAGGTGCACCTTAGTGTGCTCCAGGTGCTGATTGTTCTGAAAGTTCTGTATGCACTTGATAATTCACACAATATAACCCAACTAGTGAAATGAGGTGTGATCATGTGACATTACAGCACAACTTAGTGTGAAAGGATTGAAAAAATCTTTAGTTACATCAATATATTACACTAACATCTATAGAAGCTACTTATACACACCTTTTGCAGTGCAGATAGACTCCTATGAGGTTTAATTATGACCTCTTTCATAATTTGCCATCTTAGCCACTGATTGCTGAAATTCCCAATGAGAGACATTTCCAACGAATGGCCTGATTGGCTACACCTAAATCCAAACACACCGTCTGTATCGTCTTCTCTCAACACCAAACTGCTCCGAAGTCTGACCCAGTCTGGCACAGCTCCCAAATTGACGTGCGCATTATTATTTAACACACCTCCATGACAGCTAGTGTACTGTTCTATTCACACATACGGATATGGAGGTGTGCAATCTTGTCATCCTTTTCCTGCCAATGCAGGACAGGACACCCACTGTACCTTTCCATGAGTCCCTGGCCAACGCTAAAATAGAATCTTCCGGCCTCTGAACTCAAATCCGCTAGGTGGCCTTCAGCTGTCTGCTGAGAGACATTTATCTGTCATGATGCTGAAATATGGTGAGTGCTATTTCAGTATCTTGCTAACTGTGCTGTGGGGTGGAGACTGGCTTCCTCAGTTGTGTGTATTACCAGGCTGAGATTATGCTTATCTGATTAGAGCCAGAACTCCTTCCTGCCCTACGGCTAAATCCAATAATCCACAGTCTCCCTAAATGAACACGTAAGCTATCATATATTTGGAGCCTTAAATCTTGATGTATAAAAACACTTCTATATGTTATGTCCAAACAAGCATGCTTGCTTCTTAAGTATATTTTTGTCCTAACATTTGTGAGCTTAATTATTATTTAATTTAGGGGCACAGTGGGACAGCAGATACACTTTAAGGACAAAAGTATTGGGACACATGTTCCTTTTCCAGCCATATGTGGTTCTTCCCCAGACTGTTGGAAGCACAATTCTACAGGATGTCTTTGGATGCAGTAGCATGAAATTTTTCCTTCACTTGAACTAGGAGATTTAAACCTGTTAAAGCATGATAATGCCTCTGAGCACAAAGCCAGCTCTATGAAGATATGGTGTACATGGGTTTGAGGGGAAGATCTTGAGTGGTTTGCTATAGAGCTGGCCTTTTGAAAACCCCAACCAAAATCAAGTGCTTGCTGAAGATAAATGAGTTAATAAATTAGTCATTTAATTCTATTTTGAGGGGCAATAAAACTAAATTGCACATTCGGATGTATATAAAATATATTGTCAAAAACGGTTTAAAATGGCTGAGAAAATGGAATTTCAACATCTATTCCATAATTGGTATTTATTGGTATAACTGACCTTTGCTATCCTTTTCTGGATGGTTTTCCCCTGTTTCATTTTAGAAAAGTAGTGGTAGTAGAGTGAGACATAAGTCATGATGGATTTCTCGTCTGGATGCAAAACCACTATGTCCTCTACATCAAGTAGTTGCATTATGCCAAATTCACTCTCAGCTAGGCTGAAAGCATGGCCCAGATTCCTCCTTGCTTCATCTGAATGAAGTCGATTGTAATCAAATAGATCTGGCCTGGAAAAGAAAGCAACCACAGTTGAAGACATATTGTTGAATCAATGTGTGCATTTGAATACATTGTGATGGTCCTGTATTCATAAGCACTACCGGTGTGCATGAATAAGCGCATTGAAGGCCAGTCCATCTCTCCAGCTGCTGGAAAAGTCCTGAACATTCACATTTTTATAGGCAGCGGTCTTTCTTTGGCACCATATCAGAAGAGCTTCCTTGGCTGAACGACGTGCTAAGCTGGCATCGACACTGTCCTGGAAAAAGAACAGATTCAGGATGCTGTTATAAGTAAGAGAGTAAGTAAGATAAGTAGATAGCATTTGTACTTAACTCAGGCTTTTATGCCATGCTTGCAAGCACACCTACTATATATATAGGCATTTTGTTTACTACCTCATCAAGGTTAATTGCTCCAATCTGGAAACGGAGAATGATGATCCAGATGAGGCCCAGTATCAGGGTTCTGTCCCCATCCACAATGTTCTCTGGTCCAATCAAATCTACTCTGATCTAAATGGAAAGAAATAGAGCTTTTTAAGACTGTCAAAATATAAAGGTTATTCTCCAAGAAAAGACACACATACAAAAATGTAAGAATTGTTCGTGTTTAAGAATGATTCACTTGTTTCTGCAAGAGGTACCTTGGTTTTAAGAAAGTTTATGGCAATGCTGTTGTTCTCCAAACAGTGTACTCTAAGGGTGCGTCTGCTGGGTGTGGGCAGCTTCTCCCTGGAGATGAGCTCCAAGAGTCGTACCAAATGCACTCCAGTCTTGAGCTCAGTGTACACATCATTCAGGACAAATTGTTCCTAAACAGAGAGAGATACCTGTATTACCTCACCGTTACAAGGTAAATGGTATGAGTACATAAATATACGTTCAAATTAAATCTTCTTTTTTACAAATTGTAGTTTTCCTTCACTATATATATATATATATATATATATATATATATATATATATATATACAATTTAGTAATAATATATTAATATATACTATTTTCCAACATTCCAAATTTCTTTTTAGGTCTAGATGATTTAGCACAGTTTATGCAGAACATGTCTGCTTGTAAAGATCACATTATTAAGGGGGAAGGAAGAATTGTGTGCTGTGCTCCAGGAGCAGCGGGCAAGGTAAAAATATTGAATTTGGCTGGTGGCCACTATGCACTATTCCAGCATGATTCATACACTTCTCCCTTTATGCCGGTTCCACTCAGAGCCGGACAGACACACCCTAATGCAAAAAAACTATGGGAGTTTCTGACCAGACCTTCTCTGAAATATGAAAGATGAAAAAATATGTGAAAACTTGCAGCATTTCTTAAATGTGTTTGTGTGCGGTTCCTGTTTAGCACAATGGGGAAACATACTAGTCTCTGTAGATGATCACATATTAGAGAAAGGAGAACATAAGCATAAGCATTTCCTATTTAGAAAGATCAATGGTTTCCTGATTCATCATGACCACTAACAAACATAATCCCCTAACAAGCACTGTTAGTAGTATAGAGTATCAGCTGTTTAATGGTAAAACATATTTTGTATGTTTACTGAATCAGTAAGCTAATTTTTATTTGTTTTCTTTTTGTTATGATGGTAAATGTACCATATTAAGAGGTGACACTCACTGCAAGGTCCTCTTCCTTCCTGGCTTCAGCAATGCTGAAATGTTTATGCAAAACCTTGAGTTACGAACTATATCCTCTCCTCGTTGTTTTTCTGTTCATGCCTTAATGAGATGCCACCAGAGGTTTACATAATTGAACTCAGAAAAGAGTTCAAAGGTGGTTCACCCCGATTATCCTAAGGATTAGAGGAACGTATTTAAATGTATAATACGGAAAGGAATGCCATGAGGTTATTAAAGTTTTAATTAAGGGATACATGCTTTAATGGATAATGTTTCCTGGATGCTGTAGTGCCTAGTCAGTGCAACTGTAATCATTCTGTAAGCCTATGCTATGGTCATCCCAGGACCCTTAATTAATATTTGATCATGCTGAAGATGCTTTCAACACACTTAATACTGTTTAAATTTACAAATAAGTGCAGGGGATTTTAACAGTAGAACAAACAAAAACACGAAGTACAATAGGTGATGTTTCCTAACATTATATAGTTAAGGGGTTTTTTTGGGCTCTGGATTTGTTACTTCTAATGACCTTATGAATAATAAGTCAATTAAGTTGTTGTGAACATTGCTACAGAGTTTGTGTTTATTTCTATTCCAGATCAATGATATGAATAATAATAATAATATAAAATCCAGGTTTAGGGTGTCTTAAGTTTTGCATACAACTGAAACCAACTGCTTTTTCTCTTTAAATGCTAAATCCTTTTAAATAGCTATGCAGGATTTAATGCTGCCTTAAAAATGGTATGTGAAATGGTTGCCTTGAAAATGGTATGTGAAAGCGTTCATACCCCATTTTTAGAGAAGACACTGTTCATCCATTTAGTGTAAGTCTTTTTCTGGACGGCCATCCGCTGCTGTTGCAGCTCCCGGATGCGTCCATGCTCATACTCATCTACATCTGCTGACTCAGACATCTGTCAGATCACATAAAAATTCACAGAAGTAAGTCAAGTTTGTTTAAAAAGCTGTTATTAAGTAACTGTATATTCAAGTATTTAAAATCAGCATAGTATTTTTATAAGATTAAAATGTCAGTATTGCTACTGATGAACAGAATGATCATTCTTTTAACAGAATTATGACTGAGCCATAAATGGCCTTTCTTTGGTCAAATATTCCTTTATATGGTTCCACACTGAATGGTGGCTTAAATTAAGTCACAAGATCAGTTTAATTATTAAGCATCATTCTTCACACTGCCATTCAAACCTGTGTTGAACTTTATAGTGAGTAGAGAAACA
Organism: Silurus glanis; assembly: GCA_014706435.1. Classification (NCBI taxonomy): domain Eukaryota; kingdom Metazoa; phylum Chordata; class Actinopteri; order Siluriformes; family Siluridae; genus Silurus; species Silurus glanis. Next base: position 708,305 of record JAAIIK010000191.1, on the reverse strand, counting down.
GGGATTTATTTTTACAGTTAACTACACAAAATAAATGTATAATTTATATACTTTCTTTAACAAATCACTCAAATCTTTCTGCATTTCACATTTAAATACATTCAAAGGACAATAAAAATTCCTGGCATTTTATGTTGTCCTTTTTTACAGCCAGGCATGAGTCAACAAAATCAAGCTGAATGCCATTTAGATAATTACAAGTCATACTTATAGGGTGTGAACAAAAGAAAGCAACAGCATTTAATCAGAATATCCTAATACCAATGTGTATCCTAATATAATGTAATGAACAAAATGTAGTACAGTTAAGATTTAATAGGTAAAGTATATACAGTACATTTACATGCTTAAGAATCATCATTTGAATTTCATTAACACCTGCACATAGTGAAATCCAAAGGTTGATTTAAACGATTGTGCACTATAGGTCAATTACACTATATTTATTTCAAATGTTAAAGCAGAAACATACAGATACAACTTTACTATCATTATCTACATCTACATCTACAGAATTTTGTTGTTGATTTGTTTTGTTTTACAAACCCTCAAAATGTCCTCTCCAAAGCTCTCAGTTTAAACAAGCATGGATCTAAGATGCGGAGACCGTCATGATTGTAAGCGATCTACTTCTTGCAGGTTCGTCAGTGAAGTAGTGAACTGAACTTTGAAGCCACAGTATGTAATAGATTGACAGGGAGGGCTGTATCTCACCTGATTTTCTAAATAGAAAGGATAAAGGTTGCACATCATTTAGTGCAGTATGCAGTGGCCCTTTTAAGGACTTACTTAGTTATAAAAAGATAATACAGATAAAGTGAGCAGGCATGGTGAAATCCACACATATAAATATGAATGGGGGGGGGGGGGGGTTTAAGAAAAAGCAAATTGTGTTGTAAAATATTATTTAATATATACATATATTTCTGTATTTCAAAGAAAAGTATATAGATGTTCTTTCTTTACAGTCAGTTATATGCTAGACATTAAAATCCCATGGTGCTTTAAAGGAAATTCAGTATAAGGAATATAAAAGTATTAAAAAAGAGACAACACTTTTGAAAAAATCTTTTGCAGTTATTGGTTAAAATAAGAAACTATTTAAATGGGTATAAATTGCTAATAAGGATTATTTCTAGAATATTTGTAGAGAAATGCTCTAAATAAACTTGGGTAATAAATCAGGATGATGTTTTACATTATTTTAGGTAACAGTATTACATTGATTAAAGCAAAATAAACACTCAAAAATGATCAATCATCCAAAAGCTTGGGGAAAATATACTTAGCAATGAATAGAACCATTCTTTAAGAACAACTTAAAAGCACCTTTTTCCCCTCACCGCATATTAAACTTGTTTACTTAAAACCAAAAGGGTTCTATCTCAATCACATAATGTTAAAAAAATATCAATTTAATTCTGTGCCCTCAAACAGTCTCATCTTTTCATAATCACATATTGCAAAGACAACTAGACAGTTATAGGCAATCATTTGATGAGTATCAGTTTTACAGATTTACTGTAAATAATAATGTTTTGGAGCTACTAATGAGGCAGGGTGTAACTCTACAGCAATGTGTATCGAGCATCTGGTGTGATGTAACACTGGAGGGAATAATTCCAAAGGGGGAAAAAAATGTGTAAAAGATCCAGACTTTTTTTTTTTAAAAAGGAGAACCAGTTAGTATTAAGTATTTAATTATGATGTTAAATGTAATTGTACATATTACACACATTTCTCAGGAAACACTTAAGCAAAAGTGACACCCTTTTGTCTTTATATAAATTAAGGCTATGTTTTCCTGCACAAAAAAATCATAGTAAGCTCACACATTAACCAACTTTTGTCACATTAACTCTGATGTCCTTTAATATTACATTTTAACACTGGCCCCATTTATAAAAGTTACTAACTGTCAAATCTGATTACAACTCAAGTGCTGTACTGTAAATCACACAGTGGGTTAGAAAATATTTTGGACTTAAACAGCTTAATAATACACACACACACACACACACACACACACACACACACACACTAATACCTATCTACATTCAGTTATGTAAAACAATCTTAGTAAAGAGAAAAGAACTGCAAAAGAAAAACACTGTAGGTTTGTCTAACTCCACTGTAGACTGTTGAATGTTTGGCTTTTATAGGTTCCCTGTAGCATACATAATGATGTTTCATATAAATTACAGGTATATAACTTTTATATATAATACAGGTATATACTGGCCACAAGAACACAATAGTTTGGGCACTGATGTCCAGTAATAAGGCCTTTAATGAAGTTGGTGTTTCACTTAATCCCAAAGATGTTCAGTGGCGTTGAGGTCAGAGTTCTTTGCAAGCCACTTAAGTTCTTCCACTCTAACTTGAAAAAAAGATGGTTTTGGCCCCTTATTCCCAGTGTAAGGCAATCTTAATGCTGCAAGATACACTGATGTTCAGTTATTCACAAATATTTGACCATAAACTGTGTGCATCTATTGCATGTAAATATTTGAATTACAGGGTCACCGCTTTTTTGTTTGCCGGATCATTAAATTGCAGCTTTGGCACTGTTAACTCAGTTTCCAATACTTACTCTGATAGACTGTTGTTGATCACTATGGCAAATGTATGTGTATCATGTGAATTGTCAAAAGCAGACTGCAGACGTAAGAGTCTGAGATCATCCATTCAAAAAGTGCATTTTTTCTGAAGTGGTCTGGTGCTTCTATGTTAAGAATTACATTAACAAACTTTTTCATAATTCTGTCCTTAGGCATATCATTAGAAAGCAAAATGAAAGTAACAAGCAACAGAAACATAATTTATTGTAATTCACATCAACAACAAGTTGAATCATCCCATAGAGGCTGTGATATGATTTGTTGGCTAATGTTTATAAATGAATAGCTGTTTTATATGTGGTCACATCAAGCTCTTAGTCGTCCTGGTTGTTGTACAAGATGTCTGCAGTGGGGTTCTTCCTGTGGTTGGGAGGCACCAGGTGAGGTGGCAACTCCGAGGGCAGCTCGTAGCCTTCCAGTTTGATCTTTATGAGGTGCTGGGCAAGAGCAAACTCTTCATCGTCCAGCATGCCATCCCTGTCACAGTCAGCCAGCTTCCAGATCTTTCCGAGCACAGTGTTGGGTAGGCGTGAGTTCATCATCTCCTTTTTGGCATTGACACCGGTCACCTTACCATTAATCGGCATTAGTGTGTAGAAGATCTCATCGTACCTTGGCTTGTCACGACTCACGATCCAGTCCTCAGTGTCTGCTCCAGCACTGATGCCCTCACCATAGCCATGACCAAACGGTCCATCCACGGAGTCTTCAAAAGCCCCACCCGTCACCATCTGAGATGGCTGTTTGCCTTCCTCCTCCCGGATCATGTTCATCAGATGTGCAATCTTGTTGCTCAGCATCTTGTCCACTGATTCAATCAGCTTCATTTTCAGGGAGGGAAACTTGCTGAAGTCATAGTGCATGAGTTGCTCCTGTATCATTGACAAAGTTGACAAATGAATATCTTCACAAAAATAACACTTATTGACATAAAATATTCAATGTTTTTTTCTAATTCACTGCATGTTTGTAACGTTCTGTGAACTATTCCTTTGTTACTAAAGCATAATTAAAGCATGTTTAAGAGTCATAAAATGTACAAATGTATTTCCATTTTAAATCATATCTGTGATAGATAAATGTAAATCTATTTTGAGCCCAGTGCTGCTTGGAATCAGTCCAATCTTAAGGGACTCAGATATACATGTGTCTATTCTACACTATTCTATTTACTGATCAACATCCGAAATAAATGCTAGCCTGCTAATCTGGTACATATGTATTGTTTCCTTTCATTCTTGTTCTCCACTATGCTTGTGCATCGATTTTTGTCTGGTTAATTGCCTTATTTCTGCTCTCTAATTTAATGAAGTTTGTGGCAATAACCTCCATCTTCCACAGCTATGGCATAATAGTAGGAGGTTTCTGATAATTGTAGTTTATCAAAAAACTGATTCAGTAATAATTGAATAATATAATGATTTATTGCAAGCTTTACCTGCATCTTACTGACGCTGGGAAAATCTCCAGCTGAGATGTGGTGCTCTCTCTGCAGCATTTGATAGATCTCAGGTAAGTGTGCAATCAACTCCTCCTTCTTCTTCTCTTTCCCAAACAAGGAAGGCATCTCCTTTTTCAGATAGCTGATGATATAGGCATGCACCTAGATACAAAATCATTGTTCAGAGTAAACTTACTGTTGTCAAAAGAATCATAGACATACAATTGCATTGTCCTGTATTTTAAAGGATGAGTAAGAATCTGCTGTGTTATTCTTTGTTATATTTCCCAGCACTATTTTATAGAATGGCAGACAGTTAATGTGGGTGTGTATTGTTAAAATTAGAGAAATTTACAGTGATCCTCATCATTACAATTCACATCATTATATTCTTAATAGGCTATTAGGCTAATAGTGGATCCTTATTTAGATCTCTGTCCAAGTTTAGTTCAAACCTTTTGTTCTTTTTTCTTCTTAAAACGTTCTGAACTTAAAAGCATATTTTTCAAAAATAAAAAATTATCATTAAACATATTCTTCATGCCTCAGTCGCTCTACTCAAGAAAGAATCTCGGAGGTGTAAACTTCACATAAATAATTTTTAGCAGTTTAAAAGACCACTCAGTCTCTGTTCTGTTAAAGCCAGAACAATAGACCACCCGTGTATAAAATGCACAGCTCTTTTTTTTTCTCTCACCATTTTATACCCTCTTTTGCACTGTCATTGTACTTGTTTGTGCCACCCCTCCCACTCTAACAAAGTTAACTGGCAGCAATTCAGTGTATCATTAATATAAGAATTATTATGCTTTTTTAAAAATACAATCATGGAGTACATATTTGTAATAAAATTTTAGGCAAACCTGCCAAAGCCTCAAGAAAGAGACGCTTTAGAGTGTGGAAAATGCTGAAGTTGTTCCCTTCATAAAAAAAGTCAGGGGAAGCCGACTTTATAAAAATACATAATGACCATGTGTTTCTTTCCAGCAGGTTAAGTAATTCTTTTAAAAACAACTTAAAATGTATATTCAGTTGGCATTGTACACAGCATTTTCTATTTAAAATAATAACAATAATAATAATACAAAAATATGAAAATGACTAAAAAAGCTACAGCAAACTGCAAATTAAATTAAAACAAATTAAAACAAAACACAATTATCAGCTGCTCTAGCTTAAGACCGCTGATTGCCTAGGAAATGGTTGATAGTGACTGTGTTTACACACCTCTTTCCTGAAGGAGAAGGACTAAAATAAGTCCACACTTGTTCTTTCAATATATGGCCAGCGGCCAGAAACCAGAATGGCAGGAGTGGCACAAACAAGAACAGTGGCAGTGCAGAAGAGGGTGGAAGGTGATGAGGAAAAAAAATAAGAGCTACACATTTTATACACAGGTGTATGTCATACACATCCCTCATTCCAGGAAAAGGGTTACAATAGACTAATAGAATTGTGTGGCAAACATGTCTTTGCATTTTAGGAAGGAATGCAAGCAGAACCAGGATTCCTGTTTGTCGGGCAGTTTGGGGGAAGCATTGAGGAAGAGATAAGAGGCACTCTCAGCAACAGATCCATAAATGGATTGTTTGAATGGGTACAGGCTTAAGTGCTGTTCTATACTCTTTCACACGGGTGTGTCTACCTAATACAACTGGCCAAAAACAACAGTGTCAGAACTGAGGTCAAATGCAAGACAAAATAGCCATGACATGGAGCAGCGAAGGTCAATATAATCTGTAATCATTCCAAACATTTCCGTTCATATCATTTATAAATAACGTGAAGTTTTCCTTCCTTACCCAGACACTCATTCTTGGTAGCACAGATTTATACACATACCATACTGTGTCACAAGATGATTTGCTGAGAAAAGTTGTATAGCCTGCCAATGATCTCTATATGTGTTTTAGAAATTGTATAATATGATATGGACCATAGCTACAGCAGTAATCTTATTGCTGATAAACATAGCTGACCTTGGCAAGTCTGGCTCTTTTAATGAGGTCATTGAGCTTGCGCAGGGCAGCATTGCGTGGCAATGCTTGGATGTCTCGGAAGAGGTCCTGTGCTTCAGCCTCGAAGAGTCGACGGTTTTCTGTGTTTTGCAGGGGCTTGGCCCAAAAGGAGCCCAGGTAAACTCTTACCACCTCTGGGCTGTTGATAACTTTGCCCAGAGACCACATCAGGGCCCCATAGACACGCATTAGCTGTTGTGTGTCCACCTGGTCTGCCTTATTCAGAACCACACGGATCTTGTCGTCCTGTCCACGAAAGGCTTTGATAGCCTCAGAGAACTCATCAGAGATATCCAGTTTGTGGGCATCAAAGAGGAGGATGATGCGATCTACACGCTCACCAAACCATCGCAAAACTTCAGAGAAATTGTAGCCTAAAGTGGAGACATGAAATACATTGAAAGAAACACATTTACTTGTGTATTTAGTTTTTTCCGGAAGCATAATTACCATGACCTAAGAAATGTATAATTTGTAATTGAA
>JAAIIK010000191.1:688304-701342 GCA_014706435.1 Silurus glanis | reverse complement strand
TGTTTGATTTGGCACATGTTTTACGCTGGATGCCCTTCCTAACGCAACCCTCCCCATTTATCCGGGCTTGGGACCGGCACTAAGAGTGCACTGGCTTGTGGGGTTGGTTCCCTGACCGGGAATCGAACCCGAGCCGCAGCGGTGAGAGTGCCGCATCCTAACCACTAGACCACCAGGGAACCTAAAATCATCATTGCATCTAAATAGGTTTAATGGCAACAGGTCAATGACATGGCTTGATATAAAAAAGAGTATTATAGAAGGGCAAAGTCCCTCAAAAGTAAAGATGGGCAGAGGTTCACCAATCTGCGAAAAAACTGTCTACAAAAGGTGGAACAATTTCAGAATAATGCATCAAATTACAGAGACATTATATATGTCATTATTTACAGTACATAACATCATTTAAGGATCAAGAGAATCTGGAGAAATCTCTGTGTGTGGGGACAAGTGATTAAAAATTAATTGATTCAAAAATCGACATTGTAGTCTCGTGATTCTGTATGATTCTGTAAAAAAAGTCACTGCATGGGTTTAGAAACACCTTCAGAAATTTCTGGACAGTGATTACACTGTCTGGACACTGTAAACACTGTCCAGAAATGTTGCTGCTTTTCCAGAAAATTCTGTGGTCCAAAAAATGGAAAACTGTTCTGTGTACATTCAAATGTAAATTTTTAATTCTTTTTCACAACCATGGATCCTGTGTCCTCTGGATTGAACAAGAGAAAGACCCTCCAGCTTGTTATCAGCACAGGTATGGTGCATTAGTGACAATGAAATGGGCAGCTTGCACATCTGGAAAGGCACCATCAATGCTTAGAGGTATATACAGGTTTTTGAGTAACATATGCTTCCATCCAGACAATGTATTTTCAGCAAGACAGCACTAAACTGCATACTGCATCTATTACAAAAGCATGATTTGTAGTAAACAAGTCCAGGTGCTGAACTGGCCTGCTGGCAGTCCAGACTTTTTACCAGTTGAAAACATTTCCCTAATCATGAAACAAAACATACTGGGAAAACATTAAAACAAAATCAACTAAAAAACAGAAGTGTTGAGTAGCTAAAGTCCTGTATCTGACACAAATGCGACAACATTCCTCTTCGAAAATTCCAGCAACTGGTCTCCTTAGTTCCCAGATGTATACAAATTGTTCTTAAAAGAAGAGAGGATGCTACACAGTGGTAAACATGGCACAGGGACCAACTTTTTTTTAAATGTGTTGTGGTCATCAAATTAAAAAAAATATTTTTTCTTATATGTCAAATACTGCTAGCAAAGTTACCTTGCAGAAATTCAGTGCATCTGTCTAAACAATCTAATTATGATGATATTAGGCTGTTAAAAAAAAGCATGGATTACATATTTGCATCGAAATTTTAGGGAACATTGCCAAGGCTCTGAGAAGGAAGAGCTTTAGAGTGTGGGAAATGCTGAAACTGCTCCCTTCATTAAAGAATCAGGGGAAGCTGGCTCTTAATATTTATAATAACACATCATGACCATGTAATTAATGAAAACTTTTCAGCAGATTAAGTCATTGTTTTAATAACAACTTGAAATTTGTATTCATTTATCATTTTATTTATACTGTACATAAATAATTGTCCTTATAATAATAATGAGAAAAAGAAGAAAAATATTAATAATAAGAAGAATTATTATTATGATAATTATTATTATTATACAAAAAATATGAAAATTCCTAACAAAAGTTATAGCAAACTGAAACATGTGCATCATCATTAGAATTAGGAAGTTAGTATTGATGGCTTGCTGTTTCAGTTGATTTAATCAAAACAGGAAGAGGTGTGGAACACCCATGGAGTGTTATCCCTTGAGTCCAGAGCATTGCTGCTTCACCATGGCCTAGTGTAATCTGCTGCATACAGCCCGAGTGTAAACTACCGCATGTTCTAACCAGTTCTTACCCTCTACTGTGCTTCTTGCTACCCTGAAGTTTCAAGATAAGGCAAGTGTTTCTGAAAAGGCCTCGTCACTTATATATCAGACCATGGGGCTGAATAGAAAAAAGCTTTGTCAAATTGCATGTGGATATGAAAGCAAGGCAAATATATATCTTGTTGAAGTTCTGAGAAGTGCTTATATACTCTAAAAAAAAAAATTTTGTGGAGGCATCACTTATATAGAACATCCTTGTGTTTTATTACCATCCTTATGTTCTATTATCATGAGCTCCGTAACCAAAAGTAGGTTTGAATATTGCAACTAGATATTATTAAGACTAGAAAAAATAACTGAAGAAGTGGTATATGATACTGAAACCATTAGAATAGGGGAACAAAGATTATCCCTCTTTCAAATATGGAAGATGTTCTGCTTTTATCAATTTAATGCTATGAAAAAAATGTATGCATTAAGATGAAGAAAACTGTTAAACATTTCTGCTAATAGATGACTGAACACTATCCTGGCTGTAGATATTTGGTAAATAAGTGTAGAATGTTTCAGATGCCATACAGATGACAAAAATTCAATTGAAATTATAATAGTTGATTAAATTCAAATGTGAGAAAATGTAATTGTGTAAATGTGAGGCGCAACATATGTAGCGATGAACATTTAGAATTAGGCTACACTGACTAAGCAGACACTGTTCATATGAGTAAACACAGATGTTGTTTTACATTTGACAGTTGTATAGTTGCATCTTCCAGCATTTGCAGGATTTTAGGTCCATTACTTCATATACCGTAAATACAATATGCAGTTATCAGATTCCTTTCCTATTGATGAAGCCAGGAGCCAATATTAAACACTTGTCCTCTACAGTAAACAACATGAAAATCTTCTCACATTCACCCTCTACTGTGACATTATTTGAACTTAGGCCAAAGAAATTAAAATTTGGGCTGTGCAGAGTCTATTATAGACTACACAGGATCTCATCTACCATACAATTATGCATTTCAGTGATACAGTCTGTGCAATAATACAGTATCCAGACCACTGGGTCAGAAATAGAGTTTCTATTTCTATTCTATTCTGGGGGGCCGAAAGTGCCACGACATGTTTTTATGTTCTCTCTCTTTGTCACGTGGTACATGTTACTATTAAATAAACCCCAATAAGTTGCAGTCAATCAGATACTGCTGCTTTCCCGGTACAGTTGTATGCCTTTGGATAATCAAATGACTGCACTTGTTACTGACAAAAACAAACCTGCACAATCAGATTCCTCTGCCGTTCTTCTTAAGATACATATATTTATGTATTTTTAAAAAAAAGGGAACTCATTCTACACTATTCCATCTGTGATAATATTTTAAAATGAACTTAAGGTATTTTATATTACGATTGAAATGCCCCACTTAATTAACAGTTACACTTATATATACTTTCTTACCTTTAAACAGATGTGTACTTTGTGATCTGTTTAGAGAGCTGAATCAGATGGGTCAAATGAGGAAGAGAAAGTGCTGAGAGTAAAGTGACTCTAATTTAAGCTGCTTTTTTTGTGCTTCCAGCCCACAGGATGGAAGGCAGAGAGGAAAATGATGCCTCATTACAAAGATGTGGGCTTGCATTTGGTGACTGAAATTAAAACTAATGAACAAAGCACTGTGACCCAGTACCGAGGAACGGCAAGAAATAATGTGAACTAGCCCTCAATAAAGGTATGGTGCAGTCGGTCAACAAAAATGCATTAGTGGAAAATGTGCTGTGCAGTGCAGACTAATGCACAGAGACAGTTCCTTGGAAATATAACAGCAGGTGGCTTGATCACATGATATTCATTGAACTCCTCCATTTAAACTTTCACAAGGATGAAGGATGGACTATGTTTGGATGTTTTTATGGCAATATAATTGTAATCATATGACCTATTTTTATTATTTTATGTATACTTTCAATAACGTCTCCCAACCCAAAATGTTTGGCCATGTGATGTTTGGATGGATAAAAATAAGTATTATTTATCCAAGAAATATGTATTGTAGTTACTAACCTCTGCTAATACGCTGTTTTTCTCCAGACAATATACCCGGTGTGTCAATGATGCTAATGCTCTGCAAGACTTGGTTGGGGAGCTGAGAGCAAATGAACCTGTTGATACAGAGAGAGAAAAGTGTACTGAGTGTTACCAAAGCAAACACAGGTGTTTCCACCACAACTGTTTGTTGACTATATATCATCTGTCTGAGGATCTGGGTAGTTAAACAACTGATGCAAACAATCCACCAACATTTTCTTGTTTTCCATAATTACCTAACCAAATGCGAAGGCTAAATGTTAAACCACGTTTTGTGTTTGCTTTTTAAATGGTTTTTTTTTTAAGTTTTGTTTTTATTTTAAATAAAAGTTAAAATTCCAGTATTCCAGTATTCAAGTATTGATGTACAAATTTGATCATCTCTATTTCTAATCATTAATCTGAAAAGTAATCTTAAAATAAGTAATTTGCTACAAAAAAGGTCAAAACACGACTAAAATGAAGTTTAACATGATTTAACATGAAAGAGGAAGCTGCTAAATTTATTAGCTGCTATGTCAGCAAAAAGTGTAACTGAGAGCCAGAAAGTTCTGTTAAAGACCTTTTTTTTGTTTCATTTGAAATGAAACTTTACCCATAACCATTTGATCAACTGTCCTGTTTTAAAAAAAAAAGGTCCTCACAATTTCACTTAAAAACATGCCAAAATATGACGCACACAGTGGCCCACAGGAAACCAAATGCATTGTTTGAAGTTCCTCTGGAAAAGGCGAGAGGTTCTCTGCCAAGTGTGTCTTTGACCTCTGTGACAGGGATTGTCAAAGAAGCATTTACCAATTTCCCCTCTACATAAATATCCAGACAGCGAGGAAAAATAGCCCTCCCCTTTCTGTCCACCATCCTAAAGTTAAACATTAAAAAGGTGGCAGCAAAGAACATCCACTGGAGCTCAAAAAGAGAGTGACTATTTCAAAAGCTAACTTGTTTATGGAAACTGAAGCCAACTATAATAGGTCACATGGGTCAGGAAGAGAGGAAGCACTGGAGCGCACCAATCAGTGAATGCAATGAGTAACCACTAATACATTCTACTACCTGAAATAGGAGCACAGGAGTTCTATACCTTTTTCTATCAATATACAGAAATGATCAAAAGTGAACAAACTATAACAATGACAGTTATGCTGAATGAGAGCAGAATGGGGTGTGTCGTTTATTTGAACTGCAAACTGTAATTAAATAATTGGCTGTGTAAAATGTGCATTGCTGTTTTATGTTTTGAAATACACAGTAGTGCAAATAGCATGTTTTGGCAACAGCTTCAGTAGATGTTGAACCCATTATGCCAGCTACTAGCTGTGACTGTATATGCACACCTTTCTAGTGAATAGAAGCAGACAGGGTCATAAGAATTCACACAGAAATTCCACAAATCTTTGTTCTCTTACCATTCTGAAAAATCTAAATCTTGAGAAAACTTGTATTTGCTTTCTACACATAGGCTACCATGAACAGAGGAAGTATTTTTCTTCATAATTCTTTAAGTACACTAGTTTGAAATGGGGAACTGTGGGTTCAGCCTACTTCCTTACTATTCTTTCATGCCTCAATTTTTCACAAGTGAACTAAATGTAAATACTCATACATTGTAAAAGAAACGCCTATGGCTGAATCCTAACGTAAAAGAATCTCCAATACAACATCAAATAAACATGGTGTGCATTTATAGAAAAATAATCAAAGAATGATGGTATAGTGTGATTTATTTTTTCAATAACTGCATGCACTGAACTGATCAGTTTAAGTTACATCAATGTTATTCAAATAAAAACAATCCCCCTACAAAAAGCAATATCAATAATTACACATTTCTTTATTATATTATTACATATTATTATTATTATTATTATATATTATACAAATGTTATTATAGTAACAGTATAGTATTATAGTAAAAATGCTATACAAGAATTACATCATTTGTGCATGTGCTTGAAGACAGTGCTTTAAAAGATGCTTGAGAGTTGATCAAACAAAATTGCGCACTGCAAATAATTTGATTGTGAATAATAATAATAATAGTAATAGTAATACTAAAAAGGTTGTATTACATTTTTTCTATACAGCAATTCACAATTCAAGTGAGTAAGTCAACCTTTTGCTTGAATAATTTGCCATTTCAAATTAATGCATCTTTACACTCCATATTCAAACTTCAAAAAATTGTTCTGGCTCCATTCCAGCAGCCAGTGATGAGGAAAACCATCATCCTTACCTGTTCAGAAAGGCGTTTCCAAACGCATTCAGTTTTCGGAAAGGTTTCTTGGAGTCCACCACCAGTGCATTTCCAGGTACAACTCCCTCGCTCTCCCCATACATTACAGCAATGAATCCATCTGTTGTCGGCTCAGGCCCAATCCGCATACCAGGAAAATCCTGCTCCAGCAAATACCTGCAGCCAAAGAAGCCAAAAGTGATCAGTATATATATATATATATATATATATATTGTGCAATATGGCTAAAGGTTTGTGGGCACGTGACCATTACAACCATATAAATGTTTTCCCTGACTGATCTCTCTTAAATTTGAAGGCAAACAATCTCACAGGATGCCTTTGTAAGATGCAGCATTATATTAAAGAGTGTTCTGTGTTTCATTGAGCAGTGGTAAGGATGAAGGGAGGAGAGATGAATGAACAGCACAGAGCTGTAACTGTGCATGTGTGCAAATATGGGAAATCAGTGAAAAGTGAGAGGGAAAAAAGGGAATTGTCTTCTTAAGTTGTCCAATTTTTGGACCATAGAGGCCTGGACACAGTCCTTGCCATCTGCCCCACTGAACACCTTCAGGCATTAACTGGGATATAGACTGCATCCCAGACTACCTCACCCATGCTCTTGTGGCTGAATGGTTATAACAGCAAATAGGGAGTAAATCTTGAATGTAAGCACAATGTTTAGACATGTATTGCATAATCAAGTTAATAATGTAGTTAGTAATCTCCTCTTTATAAAAAAAAAAAACAAAAAAAAAAAAACGTAGAAGATGAGGAAGCAATTTTTCTGTGCTTCAGTAAGCTCCTGTTTCTTTAAAATATGAGAAAGAAGGGAATCCGAAACTTAAATCTTGCCTCAGACTATTCACATATTCAATGTTCTAATTGTGTCAAAGTTCTTGGGGGGGGTGGAAGTCTAGATGCCCACACACACACACACACACACACACACACACACACACACACACACACACACACACACACACACACACACACACACACACACACACACACACACGCCCCCAGCCACCCTCACTGCCCTAACTCCAAAAGTACACTACTTGGCTTTTGTTTAATTTTTAGGAGTCACTATATGTCACACACACATAATGGCAGAGGCTTTAATAAGAGACACGTTCTGACAATTTGGCAACCTTATGTGGAATTCTGTAGCCATCTATATTGAGTATCATTTATGATATAAATAAACAAATAGAAACCACTATGTAAGACCTCCGTCCTGATGACTTCTCAAGAAACAAAATTGCTAGACTGTTCTTCTTGACAAAATCTTGACAAATGAAACTCCTACCATCCTATCCAAATTTTCATTTCAAATTTTGCTAATAGACTCAAAATAGACAATGGTGGTGGTTATTTTTAGACTTTCATGCTGATCTCCACACGATGAGATTCCTGGGTGCGATGTAAAAGCGCCTGTGAGGGCTGTGGACTGTGAGGCTACTGTGAGGTGGCTTTTCATCACTGCCAAAAGGAGACGCCTCTAATAACCACTGTACACTAAACATGAGTGCACTTACAAGCTTTCTTCTATTTATTTATAACGGCTGTTTTTTTTTTTTATCTGGCTACAACATTCAGAAAACATGAATTACCTTATGAAAGTAGTCTTTCCTGTGGAGTACTGTCCCACTAAAAGCACCATCGGCTTGCTCTGAAAATCCGCTTCTTCCAGCGCAGGTGAATGGAAGTCATGGAAAAGGTAGGTTTCTTCTAAAGGCAGTAATTTTTTGGCATAAAGACTCTGAAGTCCCTCAGTCACCGATTGAAACATGTCGCCCTCTTTGTTTCTTCCACCTTGCTCCTTGTTCACCCAGCTGAACATAATGCTCAATTGTGTGTGTGTGTCTTTTTTTCTTTCCCTCCCAAACGGGATTGTGTAAGATCACTTCGCTTTTCCGCAGCAGGGGGGAACAGTCCGGCTCCTCTCTCAGCCGCTTACACTCCTGCCAGCTCTGACTGCTGTGCCGTCACCTGAACGCCGCAAGCCCCGCCCCCTGGCACATTTAAACCTGAACACCCCGCTAACGGAAATCATGGTGGGGGGCGTGTCTCATGCGCGAGACCCACGTCTATTAATCTGCTGTGCCACGTCCAAAATACAGCTTCACAGTAACACTTACAACAGGCCAAAGGTTTCCACCAGTGGTGTCAAACCCAATCCTAGAGGGGGGAAATTCATGAACAGCAAGTCTCAAAATTAAAAAAAAGACCAAAATTATACGGAATAAAGTGCGAAAATAAAACAGTGCATTCAGTAAAAGCAGTATGTTCTACTCTTGTGTACATTTCCTGGCCTTGAGTTTAACATCTGTGATTACACCTAGGCTATAAACATTCAGACTCAGTATTCAAAGCTCCACAAATTTCATTTCCTTAAGCCACTACTGCATTTTGTTTGTTTTGATTCAATATTTCCAGAAGATTCTTGTTCCTGGTATTTACCTTTTTTTTTCAGCAAAACACTAACACCAACTTTATTGACAGATAACAGATTACTGTTTTCTTCATACATAGTACGGATTATGAAATACAAACAGTCCAGTTTTTCGATTCATCTGACCAAAGAATCTTCCTCTGAATTGCTAGTGATCACTTTTTTTCTACTCAGACTCTTTTATGCCAGTCTGAGTAGGGGTTCCTCAGTAGGTTGTCAGGCCATGGCTATGTAGGAAACATGTCCACTTTCACATGGTGCATTTACATGGTGGTATCTATTGCCTCAAACACCAGCTCCTTTGTTGTTGTTTTGTGATTCAGTTAAACCTTTAGCAAATACATGTTGGTTTGTGCCACCTTCCTCAATGATAGATAGATACAACATTTGCACGTTACAGGGCAATAAAACACTGATTCAGCATCTCCCAGAAATGCAAACTGTAGCATTGTGAAGATGAATAAAGTCCAGTTGAATATGTGTCATTTCCTCAATATTTTTCAGAGATGGATTACAAGCATACGAGCCAGAACAATAACTGGATCTATAATAAAGTGGTAATTTCAATAAACAACAGCAGCTTTAGGAAAAGTCATTAGAGGCATATAGAATTTTGAAAAATAATATGGAATATGATTATTATGATCAGTAGTACATGTACCTTGCACAATGACAATAAAGTTGAACCTAATCTAATCTAATCTAATCTAGTAGTGGTAATAGTATTGTAGTATTAGTAGCAGACGTTCTATGGTAGTAGTGGTGGTAATAGTAGGAGCAGCAGATTATATGATTATAATACTAGTAGCTGTAGCAGGAAATTAATAGTAGTAATAAAGGTAGTACTAGTAACAGTAGCAGAAGAGTAATAGTGGTACTAGTAATAGAAGCAGCAGTTGCAGACAAATAATAGTAGTAGTGGTAGAAGAAGTAGCAGCAGACAAATAGTAGTAATAATTGTAGTACTGTAAGTATTAACAGTAGTAGCAGCAGTAATAATCGTAGTGCATGTACTAGTAGTAGCAACAGAGTAACCGTAGTTCTAATGAGAGTAGTAGTAGCAGTAGCAGCAGTGCTTTGAGAATGTTGATAGAGAAGTACAGAGAAGGTCAGAAGGAGTTGCATTGTGTTGTTTGTGGATTTTGAGAAAGTGTACGACAGGGTGCCGAGAGAGGAGTTGTAGTATTGTATGAGGAAGTCAGGTGTGTCAGAGAAATATTTAAGGGTGGTGCAGGACATGTATGGGGACAGTGTGACAGCAGTGAAGTGTGCAGTAGAAACGACAGACTGGTTTAAGGTGGAGGTTGGACTGCATTAAGGATCGGCTCTGAGCCCTTTCCTGTTTGCAGTGGTCTCTGTGGACTATGATGTTTGTGGATGATATTGTGATTTGTGGTGAGAGTAGGGAGCAGGTGGAGAAGAGCCTGGAGAGGTGGAGGTATGCGCTGGAGAGAAGGGGAATGAAAGACAGTAGGAGAGAGTACATGTGTACATTGCAGCGAGAAGAGGTGGTGAAGGGGGAGTTCAGGTACCTGGGGTCAACAGTGCAAAGTAACGGAGTGTGTTAGAGAAGTGAAGTAAAGAGTGCAGGCAGGGTGGAGTGGGTGGAGAAGAGTGACAGGAGTGATTTGTGATAGAAGGGTATCTGCGAGAGTGAAAGGGAAAGTGTATAGGACTGTGGTGAGACCTGCGATGTTTAGAGACAGTGGCATTGAGTAAAAAACAGGAGGTGGAGCTGGAGGTAGCAGAGCTGAAGATGTTGAGCTTTTCATTGGGAGTGATGAGGATGGACAGGATTTGAAACAAGTTTATTAGAGGGACAGCGCATGTAGGACGTTTTGGGGACAAAGTGAGAGAAGCCCAATTGAGATAGTTTGGATGTATAGAAGAGGGACATGGGGTACATCGGTAGGAGAATGAAACGAAGGAGGAAAAGAGGAAGACCAAGGAGGAGGGTTATGGGTGTGGTGAGGGATGTCATCCAGGTAGTTGGTTTGAAAGAGGCAGATGTTAGCGGACAGAATAGTTTGGAGACGGATGTTCTGCTGTGGCGACCCCTAATGGGAGCAGCCAAAAGAAGAAGAAAAAGTAGCAGTAGCAGCAGATTAATAGTAGCAATAATAGAAGTACAAGTTCTAGTAGTTATAGTAGTAGCAGCAGAGTAATAGTAGTAATAATAATAGTATTAGTAATAGCAGTAGAAGAAGATTAATAGTAGTTGCATTGCCAGTCACTTACAATTATCATTTATACATTGAGCATTTGAGGGATGAGAGCCTTGTTCAGGGGACCAGTAATGGTAGCTTGGTGATCTATCACCTAGTAATAATAGTTAGAGTAGTAATAACAATAGTACAAGTAGTAGTAGTGGTAGTAGAACTAGTGGAGGAAATAGTAGTAGCAGTAGCAGCCACAGCAGTAGTAGTTTTACTAGAATAGCAAAGTCCACTAAAGGCGGTAGATCATTCTCACATTTAGCTCCTAAACTCTGGAATAGTCTTCCTGACAGTGTTCGGGGCTCAGACACACTCACCCAGTTTAAGTGCAGATTAAAAACGTATCTTTTTAGCAAAGCCTACACATAACACACATCACATCATAACCTTGTGCTCCAGAACATCTGATCACATGCACATTATCAACTTGTGCTGTTAATATCATGAACAGCAGCTACGTTAATTGCTCTCCACTGCTTCTCTTTCTCTCCCCATCCCGAGGCTTTCTGAGGTTTGGCCAGCTCCAGTCACGTCCCACCTCGTGAAGATTATGGACCTATGGATGATCATGGAGAAGTAGATGCCGAACTCGCAAACATCCCAAACCATCTACAGACGTACGAGTGCCAATTGGATCCCACTACATGTGTGGCATTGGACCTCCTGGAGTGTTTAAAGGCTCTGGCATGGAGAAGCTGATGCTGGATCTATGATGATCACAAATGTTGAGCTCAGTAGCTCCTACTTTTATACCAAAGACTGTAGAAAGATCATCACTTATAATCTTATACTCCAGTACTCATGTTAGTTCTCACTCTCCAGTGTTCTGTATTGTTGAAAGATTTAAGATCAAACTCTGATGTCACCCAAATGAGGATGGGTTCCCCTTTTGAGTCTGGTTCCTCTCAAGGTTTCTTCCTCATTACATCTAAGGGAGTTTTTCCTTGCCACTGTCACCACGGCTTGCTCATCAGGGACAAATGCACACCATTCACCTTAACTGTTGATTTCTGTAAAGCTGCTTTGAGACAATGTCTGTTGTGAAAAGCGCTATACAAATAAACTTGACTTGACTTGACTAGTTTTAACAGTAGAAGTAGCTCTCCCTGCATTTTATTTTGGCTTCCTTGTGGCAATCAGGCCCCATGTTTTGTTTTGTTTGAATAGTTTATGGTTCACATCACTGAACTATTCAAGTGATACAAATAAACCAGCAATTGAAATAAGGCTACTTGAATGATTGGAAAAAGTTGTAAGTTTTAGTACATGACCAGAATTAGATCAGACGGGGAGAAGTAAAAAAAGTCTAAAACATTAATTTCCTGTTTAATATTTGTGTATTTTTGCATACAATGGCTGAATGTCGTGCTAGAGCACTACATATATGGTATTAGATCTACGCTCGCTTTCTTTTTAGATAAAAATGTGAAGATGTGGTGAGAAAGGCAGGGCGTCTGCTTCAATGTAACAGAAGATTGTGCGCCACTGCCACCGTGTGTTAAATAAAGGAAAAAAAACTAAAATTAACGAGGCCCATTTATTGAACCATTTATAGAACTTTCATTTTAAAAATTAATTTAGAAATGTTTACCCATATCATAACTGTATTTGATAATAAAATTTGGCTTTCAGAATAAAATGTCCCTTAGTTATTAATAGAGGTCGAGGCACCGGTAGTTGATGGAACTATCGGCAAAAATCCATACAGATAGAACGGCTTCCGGTCCGCTGTCATTACGAGAGCGGCCTCTAGAGGCGAATCACTGACGCCACGTGCTGTTTGTTTTTACACGTGAGGCGCTATATTGTATTTATTATTTGTAATGTATTAATTATATAATTATAATTATAATTCATATATTCAGGTTAATTTCCTTTAGCACATTTTCATGATTCAGTACTGTTTTTGTGTGGGTTTTTTTTTTTTTTTTTTTTTTTTTAAAGTTCAGTACTTTTTAACATGGAGTGTTATGTTTTTTATTTTTTTATTTATCTAGTATCAATTGTGGAAATGGTTGATTTATTGGTTACTGGCAAGTACAATCCAACCCAGCTATCGGTCGACCTCTAGTTAACATAGGCTTACATTTGTTAGATTCACGCACCATCCATATGCATAAGCAA
>JAAIIK010000191.1:624571-662854 GCA_014706435.1 Silurus glanis | reverse complement strand
ATATATATATATATATATATATATATATATATATATATATATATATAATAGAAATCCGGCATACTATTACAGGAAATTTGTATTTAAAAGCCCTAGTTCCATTGCCTTTAAGGACATTTATTCTGCAATATTCACATAGATCCCTCAACAATTTTTAATTGCCCATTATTAAGGCTCTTCCTTAATGAATTACAAAAGCAACTTACTTAAAGTCTATTTAAGTGAGAACCTGATATACTGAAACGCTATGTTTAAAAAAAAAATAATAATAATAAAAAAATAATAAAATAAAATAAAATAAAGACAAAATAAATTTGCCTACTGAATTCAATTATTTGAATATCTTAATGGGGAAGTTCTATATTTCAACACTTAACATGCACCTGTGTAAATCATTTATCCATAATTCAATGGATAATTTCTGGTCATTTAAAAGCCTTTATCCGTCCAACTGTTCAAAATTTAAAATAAAGCTGAAGTGAAACTTGCATCTGCATTCCAGCTTTAACAAAGCCAAGTTGCTCGGAGTTCCACAGTGACGACTGTATTCTGTAGTACGTTACTGAGGGACTGGGGAAAGAGTATTAGGGAGGAAAAAAAGGCAGTAAATGATTTAACTTCTCTACATTTGGTTGGTTCACTTGAGGAAAACCACTTAATTACATGTTAAACATGCCTTACATGGCTGAATAAATAAAAGTACTAAAACTAATTTTGCTAAACGACTTTACTGTCATATCTTTAATAAAGGCAGCTAATAATATTGTTTACTTGCATTGCCAAAAGCTGGCTGTCCTACCGATTAACAGAATCACAGGATGGCTCTTTGAAAACACACAAGTTCATATGACTTTCAGATTCAGGTATTGAGATCACTTCAATACAGGCTCTTTAGTAATTGGAAAAACTATTATTTCTTTAAAACAACTTAAGTAAATAAATAGATGAATAGCTTAAGTCATAATAGCAATAATGATAATCTATCTAAAATCAAACATACTAAATATGATTACTGTACAAAATTATATAGGAAAAATGTATGCAGGAGCTGGATGCTACACTAAAGTAACTTGCAAGTTATGAGGGAGAACAAAACAATGTTTATTAAACCTTCAACAGAAGTCAAGCCTTCCTCTGTCACAAAATCCATCCAGCGCCCTCAATGTTGCTGAAGGTTCAGTGAATACGGTGCTTATAGACGTATAAGGCACAACACTGATCCGACAGAGAGACTAATTCCTGTTGGCAGTGACAATACAAAAGTACCCCTGGGTTGGGCTAGTTTGAGATTCCACTTTGTAGGACATATAAAAATCATAGATTTCAGCAGAGCAGCAAGGAGACTGGTGGGAATGGTGGATACGAGTCGGTGCCTCTTCAGCGCAACATGCCTTCAAGAGTATTGCAGATCGCATATAGATCAGAAGTGTCTGATCTATCAGATGTGTGCACTCAAGAGGCAGAAGGGGTCTGTGCTTCTGTAGGCATCGGTTCCTGGACAAAGAAACAAGCTGTTATTCAAAGTGAGTTCCTAAGATTACTTTCTTTATTCTTTGTTTTAGTGCAGGACACAGTGACTCCTGTAAAAATTTGGAGACACCAAAATCAGAAAGGCTCTGGGTTTTTTTTGTTTTATTACATACAGCACCCTAACCCTCCTTCTCCTCAATATTTTTCCTGCACAACTAAGTAGTGCCTGGCATTGTTGACAAAAATGTAAACAAAATATAAACACAAAAAAAATGCTAGATTTTCAGACCTCTTTCTGGTCCTCTGGTGGTACAGGTGTTGTGGTTCCTTCCTCAGAGGACACCTCCATTTTTTCTTCCTCCGAGCTCTTGGAGGCTTCTACACCATGTTCTGCCTCCCACTCTTGCAGCACCTCGTCCAAATTAAAGCGTCGACGGTAGTTTACGAAGAAGTTCTTCACCTGAACCACTGACTTGTTGCCGATGACGTCGGAAATTGCCTGAAAGTCCCTTCCATATTTCCTAATGGCTGAAGGATTGAAGGGAAATAGATTATGTATTTATCGATCATCATTCTTCTCAGAATTCCATACGTTTAAAAAAAAGCTAAATGTAAACAAAAGTAAAAAAAAATAAATAAAAAAAAAAA
The DNA here is from genome assembly GCA_014706435.1 of Silurus glanis. Classification (NCBI taxonomy): domain Eukaryota; kingdom Metazoa; phylum Chordata; class Actinopteri; order Siluriformes; family Siluridae; genus Silurus; species Silurus glanis. The sequence goes on along the minus strand of JAAIIK010000191.1, from coordinate 660,736 downwards.
AAAAAAAAAGCACTATAATTTTACCTTGTACTGCAAGAAGCTGCTCCTCTGTAGTCCAGCGTGTGTTAAATTTCTGATTCACCTTTGAAAACAATGCACTTAAATTAGACTTTCAGAAAGACAGAAATAATAGGCGGAAAAAGAATTTCGTGACAATCAGAAGCCTAAAACCACAGAACACTGACTCCATGCATGTGCCACAGCTGTGACTCAACTTCCACTTTTAAAAAGTCCAACAAACAAGCGGAAAATCTGACATTTTGAAACATGATTCTACATCTAAACAGCGTGATTACCTCAGCTGGCCGAAACTCCTCTACCCCTGTATCAAGCGCTTCTCTTAAGGCGCTGTTGTTCTGTTTGATGCTCTGAATCTGCAGACAGGTTTCACAATCACTCGTTTAAAAGTGCGCCGAGCCTATGCTCATTATGCCAAGTTGATATAGATCGGATAGAACAAACCTGTCGTTTAATTGCAATGAGCTCCATGTCCAGCTGCCTGAGAACGCTGGCTGCAGCAGGGCCACTGCTTGACATGGCTGTCACATCGCTCTGGTTTAGGTGCATGCCTTTGGGAGGCTTTCTCTTGGCACGGTGGTGGTTCCTTGGACCTTGTGCTTCCTTTTTAACATGAGCTGGCTTTTCTGTGTGAGGTGCTTGCTAAAAAAAATGGATTTAATAGTTTGTAATTAAAAGAGCAGAATTGTGGGGGTTTACTCAGTTAGGAGAACAGGAAACCAATAACTGTTCTGAAACTTTTCCCCACCAGGATAAAAATGGACATTATGCTAAAAAGGATGCCGTGTAACTGCTTCTAACGTATATGTAAAAAGGCAAGACTGTATAAAGTGAATGTTACTATTGGAGTGTCATGGTAAACAGGCCATGGATTTATTTCAATTTGCACTGGTACCTTCTGGACAAGTGCAGGTTTTGTATCCTGTTTTTCAAGACCAGATGCACCCTGAGGAAAAAAAAGAGGATTTACTAAGAGAAATACTGCACACTCTTTATAAGAAAAAGGAGCAAATACATTGTAAAAATAGATCAAAGTAAAATAAAATAAAATAAAATAAAAAATTTAAAAGTGAGATCATTTAATGCTTCATTTTACTTCATATGCAGACAACTTTACCCTAAGTAAGAAAAAAAATGTTACCTCTTTTTTCTCCTCCTTGTTTGACTCTAATTCATTGTCACCTGGAGAGGTGCAGTGTGTCTCATCAGCCTCGTCATCGCTTAAAAACAAAACGAGGAGAAATTCAAACAGAATGAAATTATTTGAGCAATACAACAAACTCAGCTCACACAGTGTATCTGTTTAATAATTAATACTAAGTGAACGCTGCAACCGACAGCATCATTTATTCACTCTTCAGGGATAATATGAAACAAAGAAATGGGACAGTGGAACCCAAGAGTTTAACTGGCTTTTATTTATTTTTTTATAGAAATTAAAAACTATATATAAAAAAACATCTTTACATCTAGATGCTAGCCTGCACTCAGCCATAAATAAAGTGCCAACCACCATTATATACACAATCATTTTAATAAGAACACATGCATGCAATTATCCAATCAGGTAATCACATAGAAGTCAAGAGCTCAACTACATGTTCGCGTCACAAAATAGAATAGGAGGAAAACATGAAGCTATTGTGCATGAATTTTTCAAATACACAAAGCAGCATCTTTGGCACTGAAAATCATAACCCAGTCAAGGTCAGTAAGAAACATTATTTCTCTAATACTAATGTTTGATTTGAATGACCAATGAAAGAACGTGTAATGGATGTCAGGGTGATTTTTTTTTTCTAGAAAAACGCTTCAAAACTGCTGGCTAGTTCAAGAACACTCTCCAAGAGATAGACATATCTGTGTAAATGTCAACAATGAAGAAAGGACTTCACAATATACACACATTGTTAATAAATAATAAGCCTCAAAAACAGGAAGAAGCAATTAGAGTTAGACAAAAACATCTGGAATGTACCAGAACGATGTGAAGACAATGCAAAGTGTTCTGCACTGGCCAGATCTATCACTTAACCTGAATCTGACTGAGCATGCATTTTACCCGCTGAAGGCAAAATGCCTGAAGAACAAACAGGAACTGAAAACAGCTGCAGTTAAGCCCTAGCGGAACATTAAGGGAAAAGCCCCCCGTGTATAAGTGGTGTGTATAGGTTTTAGACTTCAGACATTTACAACCATGATTTTAAAATTAATCTGAAATAAAGGTCATTTGCTTTGTGTATCTTTAATACAGAGTGCAGGGTGGGGCATCAAATATAAGAAGTCTTGTAATTCCTACACTATTCATATATTTTTTTTTTAAAGATCTATATCCTTAAATTAAAGAAAGAAATCGACACCTTACTTAAATTGCAACAATATAATGAAATTGTAAAATGTCCATAAACATTTGGACACACTAACATTTTTGCAGCAGCTAAAATAATAACAGTTGGTGTCCAAATGTTTATGGTAATGACTGTACATATATGAATGGCTGACCTCTCCTCACGATCTCTCTTCTGTTTGCGAGCATGGCGGTCCATGACACTGGTTTTGCTGCGTGTTTTCTTCCAGGAGTAATAGAACCGAACAAGGCTTGCAATAGACTTGTCTGGAAGCTGAAAAGAATACACCCAAATGAAAGTGCTGAACATGCCAGGAATATTCAGTCATTAACCTGGATAACAGCAAATAGAAGTATGCTAATCACCATTATTACACTTGATTGGCAGGATAATTGGCAGCTACAGACTTTCTGTGGAGGGCTAAATTAACATTTAAATTCCTCAAGACACAATTCGGGTACATTTAAGTTTTTTCTTAATAAGTGCAGTGTAGTAATTGCTTGTAGTGGCTCACCATTTGTTGGATGCGGTGGAAAGTTTTGCCGTGAAAGCTGAAACCCTGTTCAAACAGCACTTTGTCTTCCACTGTCCATTCGTCAGGGAATGGGGTGAAGTTAGGAAGGTCTGCTAAAGACTTCTCTATGTTGTGTTTGTGCCAGAAAAGCATTCCTAATGCCTGTTAAAAGATAAAGGTATCATTGTATGTTTGTATAAATATATAAAGTACACCCTCTGGATTCTATGGTGTCATGTATGAGGACATGATAAACCTAAGTACACCCGTGCTGCTTCCATTGGATTTATAAGATGCTAATCAAATGATTGATTAGTTGATCATCTGCAAGTATGATCAACTCTATTGAAGCATAGGTTTTAGCAGTTTTGCACAACATCAAGGACAAAAGACATCATCAATGATTATTAAAAAAAAAAAAAAAAAAAAAAAAAAAAAAAACTGTTGCTGCCCATCAATCTGGGAAGGGTTATAAGGCCATTTTTAACCATCATTCTATGGTGAGCACTTTACAAGTGGAAAACTTTCAGATTCAGAGTCAACCGGAACTCTACCGGCAGCAGGAAAAGAAAACACACTGATATCACGGATGAGGGCGAAACATCAGCACGGTGAGCAAAACTATTTCCTCAGCATGTGAAAATGGTATAATTTAACGAAGTGCTATTGTGTAAAAGTCGCACTGGATCTGTTCTGTCGTGACTCATGGGCATCAGGTGGCGAAATCAGCTCGCTCGTGACATGATGGATTCAATTAAAGCGGTGCGAACAAACGCGAAATCAAAAGCAGCAAATAACAGCAGCAGTAAACAATAACATTTTTTCTCACTTTTGTGGTTTTCAGCAAATGATGTATTTGTACACCAATGCATTTTTTCTTTCTTTTTAAAAATCAAGCTTGTTAGCTTGCTGCCTTTCTCCAATCCATTCTCTTTTTATAGCATCTGTCTAATACAACAGTAACTTCTGTTTTCACAAATGATTTACTGCAGCTTTACTATATACGTTCAACTGCTTGTATATTAATTATATATTCTCGATGCTTATATCTTCAGAACGGAACAAAATGCGTTTTTTTTTTTAAAAACAAAAATTGTTTACCAATTGTTAATTATTTAAACAAAATGTATTACAGTTGGAACCAGATATTTACATACACTTCAGAAAAAAACACAAAAACTTTTATTTCTTTACTGTCATACATTAAATCAGAGTAAACTTTTTCTGTTTTAAATCAATAAATATTAACATATTTTTTGCATTTGTTAAATGTCAGAATCGAGCGAGGGCGAATTTTTATGTATTTTTATTATCACTTTCATCAAAGTCAGAAGTATACATACACTAAGTTTATCGTGCCTTTAAACAAAAAAAAAAAAACTCCAGATGATTCCATTCTGAGCTTAAGAAGCCTCTGATAGGTTAATTGATTCCATTTGAGTTAATTGGTGGCACACCTGTGGATGCATATAAAGGCACACCTCAAACACAGAGCCTCTTTCTTTGACATCATGGGAAAATCAAAAGAAATCCACCAAGACATCAGAAAAAGAACTGTTGACCTCCACAAGTATGGCTCATCCTTAGGTGCAATTTCCAGATGCCTGAAGGTCCCACGTTCATCCGTTCAGACAATAATACGCAAGTATAAAAAACATGGGAATGTACAACCATCATACCGCTCAGGAAGGAGACGGATTCTGAGTCCCAGAGAGGAACGTTTTTTGTTGCGAAATGTACAAATCAATCCCAGGACAACAGCAAAAGATCTTGTGAAGATGCTGGCTGAAACTGGTAAGACAGTGTCATTATCCACAGTAAAACGAATACTGTACCGCCATGAGCTGAAAGGTTACTCTGGGAGGAGAAAGCCATTACTTCAAAACCACCATAAAAAAGCCAGACTACAGTTTGCAACTGCACATGAGGGAAAAAATCTTAATTTCTGGAGACATGTCCTGTGGTCTGACGAAACAAAAAGTGAACTGTTCGGCCATAATGATAAACGGTATATTTGGAGGAAAAAGGGCGAAGCTTTGAAGCCTCAGAACACCATCCCAACTGTCAAGTATGGGGGTGGTAGTATAATGTTGTGGGGCTGCTTTGCTGCAGAAGGGACTGGTGCACTTTACAAAATAGATGGCATCATGAGAAAAGAAAATGATGTGGATATATTAAAGCAACATCTGAAGACATCAGCCAGGAAGTTAAAGCTTGGGCACAAATGGGTCTTCCAAATGGACAATGACCCCAAGCATACCTCCAAATTAGTTACAAAGTGGCTTAAGGACAACAAAGTCAAGGTATTGGAGTGGCCATCACAAAGCCCTGATCTCAATCCCATAGAAAATTTGTGGGCGGCACTGAAAAGGCGAGTGCGAGCAAGAAGGCCTACAAACCTGACCCAGTTACACCAGTTCTGTCAAGAGGAGTGGGCCAAAATTCCAGCAAACTATTGTAGAAAGCTTGTGGAAGGATACCCAAAACGTTTGGCCCAAGTGAAACAGTTTCGGGGCAATTCCACCAAATACTAAGGAAGTGTATGTATACTTCTGACTTTGATGAAAGTGATAATAAAAATACATAAAAGTTCTCCCTCGCTCGATTCTGACATTTAACAAATGCAAAATATGTTAATATTTATTGATTTAAAACAGAAAAAGTTTACTCTGATTTAATGTATGACAGTAAAGAAATAAAAGTTTTTGTGTTCTTTTATGAAGTGTATGTAAATATCTGGTTTCAACTGTATATTTTATATACATTTTTTAAGCATAGTTGTCAACTTGACGTTTGCAATTATCATTAAAAACAATACAAATGCTGATTTACTCAAATTATTTCACCTTTCATACTCATGCAATCTTCAACAAGCAGCCACTATAAGCTTTATAAAATGTCAAAATTAAAGATAGTTAAACTCAATGTGGCTTTTGCATTTTTTTAGTACAATTTTAATAATAAATACCCTGAATTATGGTTTTATATAGTTATAATAAGCAAAATAACTAATTAAAAATGTTTGTTTTTTTTATCCGATGAACTGATTAATCAAAAAAAATAATCAGATTAATCAATTATCAAAAAAAATCTTTAGTTGCAGCCCTAGTTTTCACACATGCAGGGTTTCTGCAGGCTTCACCAAGTCAAATGTTTTTAAGACCATTCAGAATGAAATTTAAATTGATTCATTTCTAGCCATCGCTAAACTTGCCCATTCCCATGGCTGAAAATTTTAATCTGTTACACCTCTGTGGTACAATCCAAGAGAGATTTGTGCCAATAACAGAAAGCTGATTGTAGTCGTAACACAGCCAATTATATTTGGACTAGCAAAAGAAAGAACTACAACACTGCAACAAAACAAAAAATAAAATGAGCATTAGAGGTAGTTTTATGGACCTTGGAAAATTAAAATGATTTAAGACCTTGAACAGTGAGTTTAAGACTTTTTAAGGCCTAAAATTTTGATTTTTAAATGTTTTTTAATGGCTTTTTAAAACCCTGCACATGGCTTCTCCATTTCAGCTTAACTTCGGTAAAAAAATCAATAATGACAGTGTAATGTTGTGGTGTTGTTCATCTAAAGTTGTATTAACTAATACTAAAACCTGTTAGGGACCCAATTATTATTATTATGATGTCCTGATACATAAAACCATAGAAATCAAAGAATCCTTTTCATGTCTGTACACATACACATTTAAGTATATACATAGGTAAATGTATTTTGTAAATAACTAACCATTATTGCAAGTAAATACAAAGTATCATTGTTATCTGCAGAAAAATTATTGAGAAAGACATAAATGCACTAAACTACAAAACATCTTTTTTATTTACCTGCTCCATGTTGTACCCATGTTTCTCTTTGGCAATAGCAATATATTCATCCACTGTATCAAACAAAAAAAGGCACAGTGTAGATTATTAATTATCCTGTAATTCTGGTCACAAGTCAAACAGTTTCCCAAAGTTTTATAAGATTATGAAATTTGCTATGAATTATTTTTGTATTAAACTGATTGAAATTATTAAATATTACATTCACACAAATATTCAGACCAACCAGTCAGCTAGGAATGCTGTATCAGAGATCTATGGGATCTATTCCTATGAAATGTACCATGTCCAAGCAACTAAATTTCACTTTAATAAAGACTGTAAAGCATCTCTAAATTAATGAGAAGATGCAACAGTTAATTTTAAGCTTCTTAGTACAGTTTTAACCATTTAATAAGTCGTGTTTTATTAGTTTTGACTTTTTAATAAACAAATGTTTTTGGATAATTGTTTATGCTATGAAGACACTGTTTATGTAACATGATTCATTTATTGAATCAAAAACAGGAGGATTGAGTGCATTAAGATTTCGCTTTTGACAATAACTCTTGGGGAAAACTTGTTATTGTCATGTTATTTTTTCCTCCCAAATGTTAACACCATAACAAATGACTCACATTTAGACTCCGACAGATTTTGGTTAGGAATCCACACCAGCATTCCCAAGTTTTCCCTCTCCTGGCTCGCCTTGGCCACTTCTGGAATAAAGAAAATACACAAGCGTCACGCATAACAAAGCAAAAAAAAGAAAGCATGTAATTTAATATACATTTATTTTTGCTTAAGCCTGTTTTATGCTGCGGGGACAGATTTAAAAAAAATTACAAAATAAAATCTTTACTAAATGCTAACATTCTGTGATAAGATGCTCTCTGTGTCAGCTAACAAAATAAGATCCTCGTGTGTTTAAATACATTTGCTTGAATATTGTACAGTGCAAAGTGCAGTAGGGCTGAAACAATTTCACGAGTAACTCAAGTAATTCGATTACAACATTTTTTTTGTTTCATTTAACTACACACAGAGCAATGTGTTACCCCACGGACCATTATTACTGATGTACCACCCGCTAAACTCTGGAGGGCTCTGGACAGGTAAAGACAGAAGATGCTGCAGAATGGAAAAATTGAAGAATGAGGTGAAAACAGAGGTGCGAGGAAAAGATTCAAAGGGAAACCCATTTCAAAAAGTCGCAATTGCGAGAAATAAAGTCAGAATTGCACGTAATGAAGTCACAATTGCAAGAAAAAAAGTCGGAATTGGGCAAACTTTTTTTTCTGTGGCAGAAACAGGCTTAATGCCAAAGTTTCCAGAGTTTGGAAGCATTTCAAACTAAAACAAAGAAAACACCATACAGTGCGTTTCCTTTATATATATATATATATATATATATATATATATATATATATATATATAAAAAGTCATAAAATCATTTTGGGTTTATTTTTTATTTTTTTTTAACAGATATTCTTGTATGTGATTTCAGCAATAAAATGTTAATTTTTCCAAAAAAAAAAAAAAATCACGTGCTCATTTTAAAAAACCCACCGTTTTCTCGTGTATATTTAGTATTGCTCTTCAATAAAGAAAAATAACTTCTTATGCAATTACTTGATTAAATCGATGTAATAATCTGTAAAATACTTGATTCCTAAAATGATCGATAGCAACAGCCTTAAAGTGCAGTGCTCTTTCTGTGTGTTGTTGTACAAAGATAAGAAAAGGCAACATGTAAATAATAATACTATTCACACATGAAAATAAAACAATATAATAGCCCAACTGAAAAATCAAGCATAGTCTGCCAGATTACAGGTTCAACTAGTCAAGCTGGTAGACCAGATCTTTATATCTTATATTGTTATTTTCCAGTATCCTAATAAAATCTGGTTCTATCTAAAAGTCTGACTACTTAGCTCAACACGCGGCTAAAACAAACTGCATTTTTTGTGTAGGAGGATAGATGAAAAATGCATTTGTCTGTGTATATATACACCCATAAACCCAAGCAAAAATTCTGTACATTTACTCACTTATCTAAATCATGTGGCAGCAGCACAAAAATAAATAAATACATTTCAAATGAAATTCAAGATCTGTGGTTAATGCTCACAATAACCATTAGAACCGGGACTTCTGTGACTGTAGTGTGCTGGTGTTTATTACAGACTTCCTGAAACAACACAGAGATCACACTTTTCCCAAATCTGATGTTTAATGTGAACATTAACCAAAGCCCCTGACCTGTATATGCATTTTTTGTGCTGCTGCCACATGGTTAAAGTAGTGGAGTTTTTGTTTTCCACAGTGGCCCCAGGGCTGCTCATCAGGGATAAATACACATCATTCACCTTCATTCTTCAATTCTGTAAAGCTGCTTCAAGACAATATCCGTTGTGAAAAACGCTATAGAAATAAACTTGACATGGTTCGCTGATTAGATGAGAGAATGGGCAGGTTTCCCGAGTAAGTAATAGGCCATTTTATTTGTTTAGAAATGGCATTTGTTTCTGGTGTATATGAACTTTTAAAAGGAAGGACAATAAAATCCTACTTGACTTGAACACTAAGTATGAAGCACTTCAATGTAGGGAAGCAAACGACTCTGTTTTGTATGGCAATAATGAGATCCCCCCCCCCCCCCCAATAATAATATAATAATAATAATAATAGTAATAATAACTATAATAAAATACAGCAAAATGAAGTAAATCATTAGTAATGAATAATGAAAGCGATCAGTGGTGCAGTGCGCTGCAGATCTGATGCAACTAAACACGAGTGAAACAACGGGCAGTGTTCGAGGCTCGTCCGCGCTGGAACCTGCTCCTTCACTACAGCTCAGAAAACTGCCGCACAATTTACCGGGGTCGTAGTCTGGAACTACAGCCTGAAACTGTGGGCCGACTCGCATCCCTCCTGCACCTTAGCGGAGAAAAAACAAGGCGACAAATCAGATAGGAAGAAGGTTGAAAAAGTGTCCGAACTTGTGCCGAGTGATCGAGGCTACCAAAGTGTGACTGACTTACCGTGCTCGTCATCGCTGGAGGAAGGCGAACTTCCTTCCTCCCAAGAGTTGTTACTGTTGCCGTTCGACGTGAAACTTTTGGTCGGATTGCTCACCGAGTTTCTGCCTCTTCTCTTCCCTGAAATCTCCGTCGTCCCCTTTTCCAACATCGCGGGCATCTCAAAGCAACAGCGACGAACTTTACCTCTCTCTTTTCCTGACTGCCTCCCTCTCCCCCTCTCTCTCTCACTCACACACACACAAGACTAGCTAGCTAACAGGCTAAGCTAAGCCGAGACTGAGATGTTGGCTAATTCGCGGCCTCGCTGTCAAAAAAAACCCCTGAAGTGTGAATACTTGCTCAAACACGAGTCCAAACATCTAAAACACCAACCATCGAGTCTCCAAACTGCATCGATCTCTTTTTTTTATAACTACCTCGCTCTATGAAGTTAGCAATACCAAGCCAGCTAAGTTCCCCGAGAACAATATTAAGTCTATTGCATTAGCTAGCAGGCTAACTCCTGTGTGGTAAAGCTTTAGCCGAGCACTGGTAGCGTGCTAGCGAAATAGCATCGGCTAACGCTAATTTAATTGGATCATTTCGGCCCCGGAATGAGATTCGAAACACTACAAAACCCTCCTCGATATAAACTGGCTTTTCTTCAGGACACGCGTCAAGGTCCGGTGTGGATAAAAAACGTCGCTTTGATATGAAACGCAACTGTGTTTGAATAAAGTATGAGCCTGTTCATACGGAGAGAGTAGTGAACTTCACTTCTGCACTTCCACACTAGTTCCACAGTGAAGAGCCCTACTGAGATGTGTGTGAGAGAAAACACACTCAGTCAAACTGCTGACGGGGGAGAAAACAAGGGGGAGGGAGAGGAAAACTAGACACAAGGATAGCCAAGTCAGGGAGATTCATCACTTAGGTTATTAATTCATCTGTATAAGGTCACTTAAAAGTGCAGTTGGTGCACATGAGGTGCAAAAAAAATACACCACATAAAAAAATAAAAATAAATGATTCGATTCACCAGCATCCATTCAAAGCCCCTGGTCCTGTTCAAAGTGCCCCTGAAATCAAATTCAAGGTGATTGGTGCTCTGAGCTTTCTATACCCATTCCTTGTTGCCTTTAGGGAAACCAATACAACACTCTACACTGTACCATTAAAAACAGAACTGAATTTTAAAGTTCTTCACTTCCTGTACAACAGCAAACACTTTCATGATAATTCAGCTCATACTACGTGTGGTCTTCTATTGAAAATCTCCCTCCATATTTTAAGTCCCACTTCAAAGCTCGAGTCTTGCTCTACAGTAGCAACTTGTTAGCAGCAAACGTTATTTTTAATACATGTAACATTGGTGTATTACTTGCTTTCAGCCATCTCCTAGTTTGAAAAAAAAAAAGACAATTTCAAAAGTTCATTTAAAAAAGATGTCATTTGTTTCACCTTTAAACTAAAGTTTCACCTCTAACTATAAAGTTGAAACTGGAAACGTTGTTAAGCTTTTGGTGATCTTGAACACATGAAGTAAGTATGGGGTAGTGTATCCCCAAAAGTTTAATCCATGTGGGTACACCTCTTTCAGACAGCTTTTTACAGATTGAAGAATCAACTTTGTTCAATTTAGGGTCGATTTCCTGGTTCAAAGGTAAACAATAAAAAAAAAAAAAAAAATGGGATAAAATTACAGCCCTTAGTTCATTTCATGGAGACAGTTAATGTAAAAAGATGTCAGAAAACAATCAAGTATATATATATATATATATATATATATATATATATATATATATATATATATATATATATATATATATACACATAGTTGATACATAGTTGAAACATTTTTTGAACCCAGATATAAATTTAGTTTCACATCAAACTTTCTCTGTTTCCAACTTTTCCCCACAAAGTTCACTACATCTATGATACAAACAAGATAATGGTGGCACAACAGCTCTTAGTGTATTAATATTATTTATTTAATACTTAATCATTTTCTGACCAATAATTTGTCAATAAAATCATTTTGCCTAATATTTTGCCTTTTTTTTTTTGCCCAGGGGTGTATAGTTATGTGAGCAAAACTTTCCATACAGATTTACCACTTTTGGGGCGTTCACTGCCAGAATTTGATGCTACCTAAGTTAGACTAAGACCATGAACCTATACTGTTGGGACTTCTCCATTAGTTAAAATGTGTAATGTAATTTTATCTACCATTTAGATGTGTCAGATACCTTCCTGTGTGGACTCTCTTGCTTACTATGACCACTGATGCACCTTGGGTCAAACATAGGAATAACTTCAAAAGCACACAGGATCTTTTTGTACTTGTTAAATTCTGTTTAGCTGATTTGTTAAGATACTGTTTACTGATATGTAAGATACATATGAAAACACTATTGTCTGCTGGGTAAGTCAGTCAAGCACTTCAGCCTGCCATCAGTCTTAATTCAACAAACCACTGGGGTATTAGTTTTAGGCTCTGAGTCAGTAATTTAATGGTCATGATACAAAAACATATTCACAAATTTAATCACACTTGGGGGGGCATTTAAATAGCCATTTTTCTTTTTATATTATATTATATGGTCATCATAATACCAAAAGTATTTACATAATATTTACTTTGAGATGAGATGAAAATAACTGACAGCGAACTTTCATGCTTATTCCAAATATGAAGTCCCAAATGGATAAATGTTGATTAGCTAATTTAGTCATTGGGAACTAAGAATAATTTCAAATTTGACCCATGACTTAACTTATAGATAACTTTGGTTTTTTTCGCTCTCAAATTGAACATTGAACAATGACAACATAATTTGTGTCTGTTTGGGCATGTGTGTTAAAATTAATGTTTTGAATACTGAACATTGACAAGGTGTGTGTGTGTTCATATGCATGAATCACATTATGTGATTTTTTTAGTGTGCTCCTTACATATATGTTTCCCACATGTGTGGCAAGTGCTCCACCCATATGTCCCAAACATCCCTAATGGGAGCAAGCTTTTGTCTCTCGATTGTCAAAGAGGATAACTCTTGACAACACATGAAAGATCTGAAGTGAGATGGTAGCTTGAGAAATACCCTGGGGTGACTCACCATCCCATAAGCTGGCTGTGGCCTCATTACGGGATCTGTACATCCCAGCAAGAACCAACAGCCCTATGTAAGCATCCAGGTGTGTTTTGTCGATCTCCACCCAGCTGTTGCCAAACATCATTTTCCCTTCAGTGTTTGTCATCTCAAGCAGGATCTTCTAACTAGATGGTGTTTTGAACAACACAAATGCTGTCCCAATAACTTGAAAATGTGACAAAGCATACATATCTAGTACATCAACATTCTGTTGATGTTCTCAATTGGTGCTCTGCCTTGGTTGTCATAAAGGATTAATGACCATGAAATGTCACTTTCTTTTATTTGAAGAGTTCTCTTTAAGCATCTTTGCCATTTGGGCTGTCCTTTTCATCAGATGTGTATTCTTTTTTTGGATCATACTTCACATCATTCTCATCCTCAGACAAATCCTCCTCACTGTTACTTTGCTCTCTGTCCTCAATATTACTTTCATGACCAAAGATATGGTCAACAACCTCACATACACTGACTCTATTGACCATATCTTTGGTCATGAAAGGAGTGGTATCTTTGGTCATATGGAGTATGAACCTGAACAAGAAGAAACATCTGATGAGGAGGACAGCCCAAAGACGCTGAATCTGAAGCTGAATCATGTTGAAATAGACTGATGATGCAGAATGAAGCTGATAACACACATGAGCCGTATTTGTAGATAACAATGTTCAGACAATTCATATTCATTTCACAATTCATATTGATGTGGGTAGTTGAGCCAAATTTGATTTTCAGAGCAGCGCATACCTTTTCTATGATGCATGGATGCATATAACAGTCAATATTCTTGGTGGGTCAAATTTGACCTGTGGCACCACAGATGTCACTTTTATTTTTAAGACCTTCAGAATTTACTAAAATAGTTGCAGTTTCTTTTGTTTCCATGTCCATGTCCATGAGTTGTTCATATCATGACAGAAGCCTGTATTATATGTAGTCTAATTCCATTCCATTTTAGGTGTATAGCGAGTAATAATGAGTAAGCCAGTGGCATGGAAAATCTTTTTTGAGATGGTATGAGAAAGAAACCTTGAAAGGAACCAGACTCAGAAGGGAACCCATCCTCATCTGGGTGACACAGAATGTCCATTCATAATAGATTCATCATTGTTGATGTTATTAACTGTTCACCTGGATGATTGAATGCAAAAACATTCATGGCAGCTGTAATTCTAAGCCACTGTAGCAGAATGTTTATATTCATTACAGTGCAAAACCATCATTATGGGTCTTAAGTATACCATGCTATGTAACTACATGGATCATTTGCCTCATGTGGATGCGGATGTGGAACCATCTTCAGTAGAAGGGAGTGGTCTCCAAATGAAAATAACTCCATCCAGAGGTAGGGTGTCAGAATGAATCAGACAGGATTCAAAATAATAAGAGATAAAGACTTCATGATCACAACAATACAGATAAAAAATACCACATATAGGTTTTATGGTGGCTGCAGACTTGCTTGATTATGTATTATGTATAAATTATATTTTCGTTATAGTGTAAATATTTGTTCTAATGATAATGTACATATTTTACAAAATTGAAAGTTGTATACAAATCCACACACTTTATGTTACATGGTATGTCCTGTATTGAATGTGTTATTGTATCTACTTTATTTCCATAAGAAATCATTTAAACAATAATGGCTAAGAGGCAGATTTATTCACATGTCAAATGTTTTTACCAAGTCAAAAAGTCACTTTTATAGTATTTGGTCCTAGCAATATTATGTAGGAATGTTTGCACTTTGCTCCTAACAGAACTGGTGCAATGTCAAGTTTGTGATGCTCCTTGCACACACCTGATTTACAGAACCTGAAGTTCATTCCACACATTTTCTATAGGATTTTTGTGAGAAGTTGGTGACGGTTTCCTCGGTATGTTCACTTCGTTGACTTTAATTTGTTACTGAGATTCTCCTATGCTTAGGATCATTGTCCGGTTGTAAGATGCACTTTTAAACAAGTTTAAATTTTTTTGAGCTTGATGCGCTATGCTTTACAGATGGAAAAGAAATCTTTGGATCAAAAGCCTCTTTTTCTTCCATACACACTGCTGATTATTATGAACAACCAGTTCTATTTTTGTTCTTAAGATCAGAAAACACTCCTCTAAAATCCCGTACTTTTTCTTTTCTTGAACAAAGTAGTGGTGTCTTGCTTGCAATACATCCATTTAAGTTATGGCAGTGGCTTAAAGATGAACAAATATTTGCTACTCCTTTGCCTTTTCTTTTTCTTTTTTTTTTTTTTTTTTTTACCTGACCAAAATAACCCTGGGAGTTCATTTGTGCCTTGTTCCGGAATGATGAAATTTCTGTTTAGTCACATGATTTTTGTAATTGCTCATGGTGCTTTCAGTGAAAATTTATTATAAGGAGGAACCAGACTTGTAGTGGTCTTGGCTGAGTTGTTTCTAAAACAAGGCCCTTTCACAGCCAAAGATCTCCTACCATTAACTTCTTATTATGACAATTGACCAATCAGAAGCTTATAACAGTCATTACACCAATTTCCGTAATCTTGCAGACTGTTTAAAGACATTATGTATGTAACTCTTTGCCAATCATATCACAGTGGCACAATACATAAAATCACACAGATAAAGGTCAAGAGCTTCAGGTAAAGCGTTTCTCTTCAACATGGTTGTAGACAGTAATTATTTGATTGCTGAAACCTTCCTGTCATTTGTAACCAGTCGGTTAATTCTCCTTTTTCAAAAAATAAAGGGGTTTCACTCACAGAACTGTGGCATACTGTACGTTTTTTGCTTTTCACACCATTCTGTAATAAGTCTAGAGACCGTTGTATGTGAAAATCCCAGAAGATCAGCAGTTTCAGAGTTAGGTAGAACAACAGTCTGGCACCAGCAAACATACCACAGTTAGACAGAATGAATTAGATCACATCTTTACCTCATATTGATATCTGATTTGAACATTAACTAAAGCTTTTGACTTTATACATTGCACTCATGTGACATGATTGGATTACTTTAATTCCAAGAATACTCTGTTATTGCTTAACTTTGCTTTGTATGAAAATGACTGCAATCGGGTTGCCATATTTACAGTATGTGCCATTTATTTAAAATATGGTTTATGGTTTAAAACTGACAGACATTCTCATTAAACTACTGTGTAGGACAAAATAGCGTTCCCATTTTTGTCAAATACACATCATTTCAACAAAGGATTTATAATTGAACTAAAATATACAGCTTTCAAAATATACAGTATTCATTATTCAGTAAAGAAAATGCACAATGGTGTAACTTTGTCTGAACTGATACATACATGAAGCATTCTGGGAACAACCTTCCCATGGTGAAACTTTAACTTCTGCTATGAGAAATTTTGAAAGTGAAAATGAAATGGGTTTTTTTTTGCATCTCGCACAACCAGTAATGTTCAAAAGTTTCAAAGTGTGTTTAATGCTTTATCATTTCAGTTCATAAATAAAATATCTAAATTTTAAATATGGCAGTAAAAACTATGTCTGTCTTTAAAGCCACCTCCACAGGCAGGCATGCAATTCCCAAGCAGACATTATTTGTTTTATATCATTAATATTTGTTTGAAAAAAGATCCACTGAACATTCATGGACTATTATAATTTATATTACAATTATTAATTTTAGTTTGATTCAGTTGGGATGTTTTTTAAACAACACCAGCCACAAAATAATTAAATGTTTGCAATAGTACATGAGCAATCACTTTGATCAGCACACACACTTGTCTGTCTAGTCCTATCACCTGAAAAACATTATCTCTTTACTTGACATTATCTCTGGATAATGAAATAACCACTGATTAATTTAGTGAGAGTAGTATAAAGTACATTTCACTTGCACCAAAGTTTTCATTTTTATTTCTTTTCATTTTTACGTTCTATACAAAGTAGGTAAATACCATTCTCTGCCCCCAGGTAAAAGAAAATGCATGGATTTTAATACTTCTTGGAGAAGTCTTGAATAACAACGTGAAGTATAAAAAGGAGCCTGTTTGAAATTTGCATTAAATGTTCATCCACTAGGTGGTGTGGTTGTTGTGGTTAGTATTTCTTCAGGGCGATCTCCTACTTTTCCCAGGCCTTGTTTTGATTGCTGCTGTTCAGGCTTGATTAAGTTCTCACACATTAAGAACTGATTGATGGGTAGCTGGATAAATAAACAGTTAGAATGGCTGACTAATAGTTCAAGTTTCAAGCTTGATTAGGTTTCACATTAAATCAGATTTTAAGTTTCATTGGGTGTGTAACCCAAGCTTAAATGCTTATCTAATGCTTATCTGTTGTTTTGTTCAACATGATCCCATTATTATTTTAACAACTGAATAGTTGGATAGATAAATAGATAGCTGCATATTTAGGATTCTGTGCTAATGTCTGGAAGGTTCTTAGATTAAATCCCAGGATCAGACTTCTTTTTGTGTCATCGAGAAAGCTGAGAATAGCTCAGCTGCATACCTTTGGGTAAAAGTGTATGTTAAAGGTATAAATTATAATGGATAAGTGGGAAGTTTTACATGTGAAACGGATGCATAGATGTTGAAATACATCTATAATACCTAAAAACACGTTGGTCTGTTAAATGACCCCAGTTCTAAGCTTGGTGTTTGCACTGAGGGATGTTGTACAAGGTGAGCTGCGGGTGCTGAATGTTCTGTATGCACGTGTCACTTGATAACACACAGCATTACCCAACAAGCCCAATGGGATGTGATCATGTGACGTCACAGCACCATGAGTGTACGTACATATTACTATCTATAACAAAATATCACTAGAAGGTCATTAGTCATTTGTGACCTCCAGCAGGCATAATGTAAGGAGAAAGTGCAGATAATGAAACATCCAGATTGGACACTTTTCATGCAAAGATTTGGATAATGAGTGCATGGTGGAAAATAAATTATACATAATAATTTATGAACAATAATGAACTGTCCATCACACTCAATGTGCTTGGATAGCTTAACACTAGATATTAAGAGTGTGGTTATCTGAATTTGCTTATAGAGCCCCTAGAGCTTTAGTAAGCTCAGATTCTCCGCCTAGACTCTGCCCCAAGAGCCCTCGGGTGCAGTCAGTGTTCCAGTGTTCAGTCTTAGACAAACCATCTTTTAAGGACCTCACTTGCACAGTGAGATTGTCATGCTGACATACATTTACATCTCAAAAAAACATTTAATAATGTGGAAAATTCAATTATTTATTTTTTGCAATTTATTTAAAAAAGAGAAACGTTCATATATTCTAGATACATAACAAAATATTTATATAATTACAAGCCTTTTTCTGTTCCAATGATGATTAAAGCTAATACTATAGCTCATTAAAAAACAAAAATCCGATATCTCAAATGTTTTTTTTTATATTTTCTAAGATAAAAAAAAAAGGATTTACAATACAGAAATGTTCATGTTTTAAATTACTACATGAATTCATGTAATTAATACATTAATTACTGCATCTATGCAGCACGACAGAGGTTATCAGCCTGTGGCACTGCTGATGTGTTTTGAAACCCTAGTTGCTTTGATAGCAGCCTTCAGCTGATCTGTATTGTTGGGTTTTGTGTTGTGTATCCTCATCTTCCTCTTGACAATTCCCCATATATTCACTATTTTGTTCATGTCAGGTGAGTTGGCTGGCCAATCAAGCACCGCAACATCATGGTCAGCAAACCAGTTAGTAGTAATTTTGGCACAATGGGCAGGTGTCAAATACTGCTGGAAAAGGAAATCAGCATCTCCATAAAGCTTGTCAGCAGACAGAAACATGAATTACTCTAAAATTTCCAGGTAAATGGCTGTGTTAACTCTAGACTTAATAAAACACAGTAAACCAACACAAGCAGATGACATTGCACCCCATCACCGACTGTGGAAACTTCATACTGGACGTAAAGCAACTTGGATTATGTGCCTCTACACTCTTCTTACAAACTCTACAATATCTATATTTTTAAATTTTCCTACAAAAATATTCTCATGACAACTTTTCAAAATAGCTTTTTCATGATATTAAATTTTTATATGCATTTGTATATTTGGTGATTATACTTCCAGTGAAAGAAAATTGTAATGCTACAACAAACTAAGATAATTACAATTCTGAGCTTTCAGCTTAGTGACAACAGATTGACAAATTCTCAGATACAAGACTCATTGTCTCATGTCCATAACCATTTCACCATAATGGTTAGTGTAAACAGGACAGGGACCAGCATGAATAAACTGTGAATTTAGGCTTTAAATACATTTAAAATGTGCTTGTTTGCAAATCTCCCTGCCATATCTCGGTTATGCAACTTTAAGTCCTAATTTTAATATTAAATATCTATATTTTTTTAGCTACTAGTAGCAAAACAACAGTGTGTTCCTGTTAGGATGTCAACAAACAATGCACCTTCAATAATTTGTCAAAAGAGTTTGAATATGCAAATCAAACCTATGCTGGAAAAAGTGGCACATTCGGCCTCGGCAGGTAAAACAAGTTCCCGCTAAACCTTCAGTGTATTAGTCACAGTTTGGTATTCCAGAATTTGTTAAACTATCCTGTGGGTTAACCCCTTATTTCATACATTCGGCAGAATGTGATAGACTACGTGTAAAACGTATAGACACATGCCCAACTCACCCATATGCAGTTCTTTCCCAAGCCGTTACCGCACAGTTGGAAGCATACAGTTGTACAGTTGTCTTTATGCTGTAGCTCAAAGATTTCCCTTCACTGGAACTAAAAGGACCAAACGTGTTCTAGCACGACAATGTCCCTGTGCATGAACCAGAACAAACAACATTTGGGTTGAACTGTAATACCGACCGCACCCCTGAACATACTAACGATCTTCTTGTGGAAATGATCACAAATGAACACAGCTGTGCTCTAAAATCTAGTGGATCACATCCAATCTACCAAATCACTCTCTATTACCATTCATTCATGCCTGTGGTATATTTGTGCCAGATTCCATTTGTTAAATTCAAGATAGATTTTTTTTTATTTATTTTTTGCTCTGAAACCAGTGCAAGAATACATGTAAAGAATATTTATATATAGGCTATTGGCCATATATAGACCTGAACGCTACAAATGATGGACACATAGACTCCTTGTGGATTTTGTGGTTGTGGATGTTTTCATTTGCACAGAAGAAGAATTGCATTTGTGGAAAACCTATGCACAAGTCTAATTTATTACACACTGTGTGAGTATTTTTTTTAAACCAAAAAAAAAGAAAAAAGAAAAAAAGAAGAAAAAAAAATACCCAGACACACTTAGCACCTCTATAATATAAATTTATAGAAGAAGAAGAATTTACAGATGACACACAGATGAGGATATGTCCTCTTTTGATTCTGAGTGTTTCTTCCTAATGATGACTCGGGGAGTTTTTTGGTTCTTATTTAAGGACTCATGGTCCCCCCCCCCCCCCCCCCCCTTTTATTTATGTTTCTAGGAACTTAAAAAAATAATAATAAATTTATGTATGA
Organism: Silurus glanis; assembly: GCA_014706435.1. Classification (NCBI taxonomy): domain Eukaryota; kingdom Metazoa; phylum Chordata; class Actinopteri; order Siluriformes; family Siluridae; genus Silurus; species Silurus glanis. The sequence continues at coordinate 640,340 of JAAIIK010000191.1, read as the reverse complement.
AATGGCTCGAATATGTAATTGGCTATTTTGTACCTGTGTTAGACTGCACGTTTGGTTGTGCAAAGTTGTTGGTGATGTGATCACAATATGAATATAGAAAACATGAATTCTTTAGGTCATGTCTATTAAATCAAGGGCAGAGAAGGTTTCGTTTCTCTGAATGTGAGAAGCCCAGGCTATCTGACACACCCTGCCCCTTCCGTTTAACCGCTCACGTACGTCTACTGGAAATGAAAGATCTCTCGCACTGCTGCTCTTCTCTATATGGAAACTTATAGAGTTCATTCCCTTTTTGACGTCACATCTGCATGCTTACATTCATGGCCAATGAAACACATGCACAAGAGCTCGGTGTGTGTTGAGTGGGTTGGGGATGGGATGGGATGGGAGGGAGCAGTAGGTGGGCCGTGTTTCTGCACTGTAGTATAAAAGTAACTGAATGGGATTGCAGCGGGCTTTGACGGCGGAGGACAGTAGCAGTAGCTTCAGTCAAGCTGCTCTTGTTTTCCCGGTTAATACCCACATGGATTATTGACGTTAGTGATCTGTCCTTTTGTCTGCTGATGCGTGATAACACATTATACTGATAACTGCTCAGGCTTTGCAAAAAAAGACAAATAGAAATGCTATAAACTACCTCTAGTACGTGTGCAGATGTTTCAGGTGTTCCCTGACCTCAAAGTCAAACCAACCAGCCCAATAATCGTAACTTTAATCACAACAGAGTGCAAAAAGGTGGGTGGGGAGAACAGAGTAAGTGGGTAACGATGCCTCTGGATTTTGGAATATACGAGCGCCGTGCAGATTACAAATCTGAAAAACAGTGCCAGAGAACGTCGCTGGCTTTCTACCAGGCTGTGCGGGATCTGCTGCCGGTGTGGCTGCTGGAGGACATACGCGCCACCGAGGCGTTCCACTGGGAGGACGAAGGCCGCGCATGCGCCTTCACGCCCTCCGAGGCGCTCCTCTACGCGCTCGTTCACGACCACCAGCAGTACGCGCGCCACCTGCTCCAGCGCTTCTCCGTGCGCGCGCTGGCCATGCCGAGCGCGAGCTTCCGCTGCTGCGTGCACTCCGCCGCGCCGCACGTAGCCGTGGCCGTGCGCTACAACCGCGTGAGCATTCTCAAGATGATCATGAGCACCCTGAAGGAGTCGGGCGACGAAAGCGAGAAAAAGGCGCTCTTGAATGAGCGCGGGTGCGCGCACACAGAGGGCGGCAAAACGGCGCTGCACCTGGCGTGCGACCTCGCGCGCCCAGAGTGCTTGCTACTGTTGCTAGCCAACGGCGCGTGCCCGTACGTCACAGACCGCTCAGGAGACACGCCTCTGGACTGGCTGCTTCAGCAAATCAGCCAAAGCGGCATAGACATGAGAACGAAGCGCGTGTGCCTCGGATATCTGGTGCTGTTCATGCCCACGCCACACTTCCGCATGCGCAATGATCTGCGTGAGAACCCCGCACTGTGGAGCCGCATCATCGGGGAGCAGGGGCTCCAGTGGCTTATCGGTCAGTGTCCACCGTCCCTCTTCGTGCAATGCATGCGCAATGTGATGCGCTCTGTTCCTGACGAACAGCTCGAGTCCCTGCCCGATTTCCTCAAACCACCTGATTTTAGACTGCACCAGTGTTAAAGGACGCGCTCTGCCTTACTTGGACAGAAACGGATCTAAAAAGTGTGTATAAAGTTGATTGAATGGGTTTAGGACTGCTATGCTGACTGCACTGTAAATATGTGATGTTTGTAAAATATCATTCCAAGTAATGCTTAGTTACTTTTAAAATATTTTTTTTAAATATAATATATACATTTGGGAAAACTATCAGTGCATTTCTTAAACCCCTGCACATACCCTCCATTTTTAAAATAGAGAAAAAGTAAAAAATGTTGGTAAACATCTTTTTAATCCTGGAAGTTGATATAGACACCATAAAGCAATGACATCAATGTATTAAGCGTGTGATTAGTGATAATATACCATACAGCATAACATCAGTGCTCTATAATGAGTGCTAGTGTTCCCATTTCATTTTTCACCGACAGCATTGTGCTTGGAGGAGAAGAGAAGAAAAGAAGATATGAGGGTCACAGATGGCCTCAGAACTAGACAAAATATCACAGATAAAAAACTAAACAAAAAGAAAACAACCACAAATCGATGCCAAATGAATGCAACGTTGATATACTCACCATATTTCATTTGCATAATATTTCAGAGGTGTCTGTGGTCCAAACAGAATTACAGACAAGTCACAAGTTAAAAAATAAAAAGACACTACCACTATATATGACTCTTATTAAATGATGATGCACCTCAAACATGTATTTATTCATTAATAAAGTGCATTCCCTTTAAAAAAAAAAACAACAAAAAAAAAAAGGCATGAAACATGAAAATTGCCTAAACAGCATTACAGTTCACTCAGAGTGGACTATGTACCTAGGTGGCTTATAAGAGTGCTGTACCGTCACAATGACACAAATCAGTATACTAATAACTAAATAAACAAAGTTACAGTAATGAAAATAAAAATAAACACCTCTTCATCCCCTTTTCCAGCTTCTGATCACTCATGCACACAATTGTTCTGAAGTGATAAACAGCAGGTATGTGAATAACTATGTTTAGCATGCTTTATGCCCTATTTAATGGATCTAACACTGGTAATAGCTCACAGTAAGTATTACCAATGTAGAGTAATATTACATACATTCCTGGGTGAGTCTGGGGTGAAAGCGTAGACTTTAGTATATATTAGCAAAAAGTTCTTCCTACATTCAGTCTTAAAGAGTGTGTTATGTTTTTATGGTGGTTATGGTGTGATGGACTGTAAAGTGCAGTATCAGTCATTTAGAAGTGTTAAAGCTTAGGAAAACTTGCCCTAGATAATCAGAATTGAACTATTGAACAGATTTGAAATCCAATACTAAGCAATTTTGGTCCCATTAATTTGACTCAAGGGTCAGTGGGGTTTCTGTTTCACACTTCTTGTTTATCCACAAAGTTTTGGCTTTACATTTTTTATTAAAGTCTTGTAATGTGTTAAGCTCAACATGCTGTTATTGTAACAGTATGCTGCTTCAGCTAGACTTTCGGTTCATTAAACAGTATTGATATGTCTCTAGTTGCTTCGCAGTGTGTGTGGTGGCCTGGGAAAACCCCTTCAATGGAAAAATTTTTACTTTGTCCTGTATATAGTTCTGAAAACTACAGACTTTCTTTCTGCAGACAATCTTTGCAGTCCATTTTGATTGCGGCACAACAGCGTTGTGGATATTTTGACAGCCAGTAACTGATTATAAACTGAATTGATTAGGCATATTGCCCATTTTACTCACAGCCACTGATATAGCAATCATCAATACACTAAATTCAGAATGCTTTTTTCTGGAATAAACCCGTGTTCCTTCACAAAGCAAAGAGCTACGGACTGTTAATATTAGATGGTGTTATACACCACACATGTAAGTAAACTAGTAAACATGTTTTTACATTTGATAAGTTAAGATTACACATATACAACATTTCTTGTTCTCTTTAAATTTCTGTTTAAAGTTCTATCATGTGTCACTAACTTGGTGATCACAGATGAAGAGACCATTAACATGATTTCATTCATGTTAAGTATTTAATTAATGCTCTCTACTACCAGTCGCTTGACATATTTTATTTTACTTAATGATCAGTCTCTCTCTCTCTCTCTCTCTCTCTTCTCTTCTCTTCTCTTCTTCTGGCAGACATACCTCATGATGTGCATTGTGGTACTGACATTTCGGCATATTAGAAAAAAGTGTAACGGGATTCTGACATTTTGGTTAAAAATGTGAGTAGTACATGGTTAAAATAAGTTAAATGAACTAATATTTTTGTTGAAGCTCCCATTCAAAACTTAACCATCAAAAATTCTGTACACACTTTAAAGACAATCTCTTCTGTACACAGGTTAAGAACAACCAAAAAGTGCAGACTAGCAAAAACAACAGAACCATTTTTTACAAGAACACACAACACAGCTGTCTAAATCACCTCCCACTCCTCTTCGAGTTCTTCACCACTGAGAGAGCCTGTGTTGGCGCGATTTCTGCCTGTGCTGTGCGGCAGGGTCTTGGTGAGCCGCTGGGTCAGGGCACCATTTGGGGTAACGGCCCAGACCTCATCCATGGGAGTCACTGCAACAAAGAAACAAAGTTTACTACTCAGAACTTTGGGTAAAAGCTTACTGTAAGAGAAAAGTAAGCTTTATAACCAATGTGCCTGCATATTCTACATCTGGTGTTGCCATGTCTTTAATAGTTCATACAGTAAAACATACATCGTCTTTAATAGTATACGTTATAGTCTCAAAATAATTCAGAATAAATATTATGTATTATTATTACAAATGAATAAACTTCATAGAGGTTGTGACTGTACACGTATACACCCATCTTACTATTAAAAAACATCTAATTCACTTCTAGAGTGAATGAAATCCATAGATCAGAGCACTCCATAAAGTACAGTGACAAGAAGCGCTTTTTAATAAAAGCAGTATGAAATCCTATCCAGATGAGCAAAGTTGCTAGGCTAGTACTGAACAAGAGGAAGTGGCAAACAAAAACGGTCCTCCCAAGCAGTAATCAAATTGGATGAATTGAAAATGTTGTAATGCTGGAAAACCTTCAAACCACTAAGCATTAAAAAAGCTGCCGTGCTAAAGTTCCTATTAAAGCTACTAAAATCCGGGCCGCATTATTTTGTAAGCTTTTACAGAGTTTTCACCCCAGTAGCCCTTTAATCACTCACCCGTCAGCCAGTTGACCACACCTGGCACCTTCTTCCAGTAGTCTCCAGCTGGGTTCTTTTCTGAAATCCCATATCGCCGAGCCATCTCACCATTAGGACAGCGCACCCATGCAGTTCTTGTGCTGAGCACTAACTGACTAGCCTGGAGTCCTGCAGCACAGAGAGGCCATGTTACAAATGTGACACTGAACATATTTTAGTGTTTATAGTTTTCTAATTAAGTCCTCGATCCTGAACATTTTCTGGAGTGACCTGCCCAAACCTGCATTCCTTCAAATAGTTTCTTTTTAGATGCTTTATAATATTAATCATGGTTAATATACCATACCATTGGTTACAGTGTATGTTTGAATTTCTTTTGTTTTCTACTGTAAAAAACTTGATATTCTACTGCACTTGTGGATGTTATGTGGATGAAAGTTGAGTACATGACACAAAATAAAACAATGTTGTAAAGTAACATTAACAAATGATTAGATGAGACTTTTACCTAAAATATACTTATAGTGAATTATTTTTTAGTTTTATGTTGAAATAATGTAATTTATTCAATTTTATAATTAATAATTATATTTTAATTAATAAAAGTATACATAAAATACCGTACAGTGTGTAATCATGCATTTGCATGATACAAAGAACACGGAGCGTTGTGTATGAAATTGCGGTGCTGGGATGCTGAAAATCTACATTTTACGGCTGGAGGAACAAGTCTGGCCAATCGGAATGGCCCATTCATTTAATCTGGGTTGTGACTGGCTCTGACGTTAAAAAAAAAGACCAGAGTTGAAGACATACGTCACCAGATTTATCCAATGAAAATAAGGAATGTCATGACGTGTATCTTTAACTTAGCCCCTTTTTTGACGTCATAGGACTCTTCCACCAATAAACAAACAGAGAAACTATGCATAGGCTACGCTACAGTACTGTACAGTACTCACTATAAATGTGATATTTTACGAATTTACACAAAATACATCTCGCTATATTCTTGCAATTGATGTCTTTGTGTGTTTAAAGAGTGTGGGAGGATGATTTATGGCATAAACAATACAAAAAAAGCATTTTATTGCGGAATTAGTTTTTCGCAGTCGGTTCTGGCATGTAACTACCGCGATAAACGGGAGACGACTGTATTTATAGACCCCCAGGGCCCCACTCTGATTTCATCACAGATCTTGATACTTCTTGAGACAAAGCATTAATTGTTGGTGACTTTAATATTAATTTTGATAATCAGGAAGACTTCTTAATAACAACAGCATTCTAGATTTAGTAGGAATTAATTAAAAAGTTATAGGACCCACTCAATGCTAACATTTGCATTCAATATCAAAAATATAGTCAGAACTCCACAGTCTGAAGCTATTTCAGATAATGATCTGTAATAATCCAGTATTTAATTAATAATCTAATGACCTTATTTTCTTTAAAATATGCCTCAGTCATAGCATTAATACCTCGCCACGTTACCGTGTTAAGCGTACATTCACGTCAACTACTGCAGGGAGTTTTATCAACAATCTTCCGGAACTGTCGACATGAATTAGATCTGTCTGACCCCACAGAGCTCGACTGGGTCACTGAATGTCTCGAATCAACGTTCTGTTACACTCTAGATGATGTAGCTCGCCTTAAAGCCAAAATGATCAGAGAGAGAATATTAGCACTGTGGTATAATGATCATATGCACACCTTAAAACAAACCACTCGGAAATGAGAACGGAAATAACGTCAAACTAAATTGACAGTATTTCAAATAAAATGGATGCCTTCTGAGTTATAGAAAAGCCCTTAGTGCTGCTGATCAGCATATTTCTCCACCCTCATAGAAAATAAGCATAATCCTAGATTTATATTCAGTTTTGTAGCAAAATGAACAGGAAATAAAAGCACTGCACTAACATGCAAACCGTCAATAGGTAGTAATGATTGAATGAACTTTTTAATAATAAAGTTGAAAACATCAGGCAAAAAATCCAAACGATTATTATAAATTCTAACTATTTTATAAATAACCCAGTACACAGCACTGTAATTATAACAATCAATTACAAAGCTTTACTCCTATTCAAGAGAATTTCATTTCCTCATCAAAATCAACTTGTTTTCTCGATTCCTTGCCTACAAGTTTCAGATAATTCCAGAAGTAATTGAACCTAAAGCACTGGTTATGTACCTAAATCATTCAAACTGACAGTTATCAAACCCCTAATTAAGAAACCTGACCGTGACAATTGTCAGCTGTCCAACTACAGGCCAATATCAAATCTCCCCTTTATCTCCAAGATTTTAGAAAATGTTGTAGCATAGCAGTTCTGCTCACATCTACTTAGGAATAACATTTTTAAAATATATAAAAAAAAATAATAATTTAAGCCTCATCATAGCACAAAACCAGCGCTAGTTAAAGTGGTAAATGACCTGTTATTGGCTTCTAATCAGGGTTGTGTCTCCCTACTTGCTTTGCTTGACCTTAGTGCAGCTTTTGGCACCATTGATCATACTATCCTCCTTGCTAGACTAAAAAACGTTGTTGGAATAAAGGGAACAGCTCTCTTCTGGCATAATCCAGAAGAAGTAAAGTCTTATCTGACTGATTGCTATCAGTTTGTTGATGTAAATGGTGAGTTCTCCACACTCTAAAGTAAAGTTTGGTGTTCTGCAAGGATCCATTTTAGGTCCATTGCTTTTCTCTTTATATACTGTATGTATGCTGCCTCTGGGTGAAATTATACATAAACAGCTTCCATTGCTATGCTGATGATACACAGTTGTATATTTCAGCAAAGCCAGATGAGAGAGATCGGCTTAACAATGTCGAGGAATGTGGACATTAGACAGTGAATGCTTGATACCTTCCTTTTGCTTAACTCGGATAAGATGGAAGAACTTTTACTAGGACCACATGCAGCTAGAAGTAAAAAGACAAAGACCTTGGTGTGATTATTAACTACGTATAGACTTTGAGGCTTGTGTGATTAACATTACCAGGATAGCCTTCTTTCACCTTAGAAATATTGCTAAATTAGAAATATGATGTCGTTACAGGATGCAGAAAAACTAGTTAATGCTTTTGTTACATCTAGATTAGACTACTGTAATGCTTTACTGTCTGGGTGTGCGAGTAAGTACATAAATAAGCTTCAGTTAGTCCAGAAAGAGTCATTACTAGATCTAGAAAATATGATCACATCACATGTTTTAATCAGTCTACACTGGGTCCCAATTAAATCTTGCATTGATTATAAAATACTACTGCTGACGTATAAAGCACTTAAAGTTTTCGCGCCGCAGTATCTGAGTAAACTTCTGTACCAATATGATCCCCCACACCTAATTAGATTAGAAGGTGCAGGTTATTTGTTGGTACCTTCAATAACAAAGACTACAGCAGGGGGCAGATCTTTCTCTTATAAAGCACCACAGTTATGGAACAGCCTTCCAATTAGTGTATGGGGACGCAGACACAGTCTCAGTCTCAGTGTTCAAGGCTGAAAACATGTTTATTTAGTCGAGTCTTTTAGCAGTAGATTTTTCTTAGGTAAAGGAGCAGATCTGGAGGGATCATGGATATCGAGTGTTTGGTCAACTGGGATATTTGTATGCTGTCGTCACCTCACTCTCACACGTTCACTCAGTTTTATTGACGTTGGTGTGGTGGGTCGTCTCTTATCCCAGAGATCCCTCATGTCTGTGTTGTGTTGTCTTCTGGCTCTCCCGTTTAGTTATGCTGCAATAGCGACTCTTGCTGGAATCCCCAACTGCAGAGTGTCCTTAACTTTTATACAACAATAAGGATTCTTTATTATTCATATCCTTCTCTCTCTGTCACCCCTCCTCTCTCTCTCTCTCTCTCTCTCTCTCAAGTTAAACATGCTCCTAAGGTTCCAGTGACCACTGTTCCTGCCCCTCTCTTCTCCTTGGATCTGCCCACTTTATCCTGGCCTGCCTCTGGATGGTGTTCTCTTCGATTGGAGGCGACTCTGTGCAGCAGGGGACGGTTTCTCATCAACGACCTGGGGATCCATGAAATTACGGCGTAACACAGGAGCTTTAAGGATGAATTTGGACTGTAGTTAATGTCAAAAGTCTGCTGACTCAGGACTACAGTTTGCATTTGATCAACATCACTACACACCTCAAAATCATTTAGCTGTAGTAAATGGACATTTGGTGCAACCCAGATGAGGATGCTTTCCCTCTTGAGTCTGGTTTCTCTCAAGGTTTCTTCCTTATGCCATCGTGTTTTTTTTTTTCTTCTTACCACAGTCCCCACCGGTTCACTCATCAGGGACAAACTTACACTTATAAAGAACATCATCTTCATTCTTTATCACCACATTATCTGTGTAAAGCTGCTTTGAGACAATGTTTGTTGTTTAAAGCGCTACACAAATAAAAATGAAGTGAATTGAATCATTTTATCCTCTTTAATAATATTATAAATGATAAAATAGATGTTCTAAATAGATGTACAGTAGATCTAATGAACACTGGTCTGTTTGTAAAACATTTCAGTAACTCTCTATACCCAGAGCTGGACCAATCAGTAGCCCAGGCTTCCAGGAAATCAGATGTGTTCAGGTTCAATACCTAGGAGGGGGAAAAAAAAAACATAATGATTGCATACCAGGAATGTGCTCCCAGGCCGTCCCCACTGGCATTTCCTCTGTGATGCCAGTGCGCACATGTACGTTACAGCGGCTGTCCAGAGCCCACAGCATGCGGTCATTAGGATTGGTCTGAACGCGTACTAAGTGCACACCCAAAGGCTGTTCCAGGCAACAAAACAACACACAAAAAACTGTTAGGCTGTAATGTAATTTTAGCCTTGTTCTTATTTGGACAGCTCAATAAATCAGAGGATAAAACAAACATCACTTGTGTTTTAGTGTTTTAACTGCAGACTGGCCGGTTTACCTGCTCAGGTGGATCGATGCAGATCCAGGCTGGAAGCATCATGCTGGTGTTTAGCGGTTGTGTTCCCACTCTGAAATACACCATACCATTGGCGTCGCATGCCCACACATTCTGACTTCCACAGGAAAAACTCAGAAGCCTCACATGTCCTGTAAGTAAGAATAGTATCTTCAGGATCTCATACCCACAATTTTTGTGCACATTGCAACAGACCTTCAACTGATTCTATGTACAGTCTCAGAAATGTCAACAATGTAAAGCAATTTGTGATAATCCAATTATAACCTTTTTGCACTAAATGGGTTAGTGTCCATACCACCAGTGTGCATTACAGGGCTGAAAATTAGCGCCTGGTTTTTGCATCAAAATGCACTCCTTTATTTTTTGCACATTTTCTTGTGTGCGAAATGTAATTAAAATGGATTTAATGTGTTTTTTGTCTTTAATCTACACACAGAAATCCTTACTTAACAAAGCAAAAACTAATTCATAATGATGGTATACCAGTAACGTGCAGTGGCTGTCCAGAGCCCACAGCAAAAGAGCTGCAAGGACAAATTCAGTTGCAATAAAAATTAATTATTGCACATTTATTAAAAATAAAAATTAATCATTCAGACATTGGCTCTGGCACTCCAGTCAAGCTCAGGTGAATCCTGTTTGCTTTAACTAACCACCTAATGCAAATCCAACTAATTACACATGATTAAGTAAAACACCATTTCTAAAGGTTTCAGTCCTCTCCAAAGCAAGGTGTAAAATAAAGTTTTGAACCACTACAAAGTCAAAATGTAACCTTCTGTGCCGTAACGTAAAGCGCCTTGTCTTCTGAAAAGAAAGATGTGCTAATTAACTTACAACATATTTATGTTTTTAAAAAAATGGCTTGCGGATGGTTTTCAGCAGGTGAGAAAAGAAGAAAAATTTTGAAAAAAAGTATTACTGTCAAATACACAGAGCTCCCTAACGAAAGTAGAAACAGCTTCAGGCTGCGATTGCGAAGGTTCACTTTTCATTCAGACCATCTGAAACATTTGAGAAGGACAATATAGGAGTGGAATTTGAGAATGCTTCTGAATGTCCTTGTGTGACCCAAGAGCCCACAACCACACAGAACATCTGTGATGATAGCTGAAGATGAAAGTTCACACAATATGCTCAACCAATGAACTTGAGAAGATCTTCCAGAAAGAATAAGAGAAACTGGTCAAATACAGATGTGCAAAGCTTGTAGATACTTTCCCAAGGAGCCATATTTACTGCCATCAGTGCTACTAGTGAATATAAAGGGTCTGAATGCTTATGTAAATCACTGATTTTTTTTTTTTTTATATTTGAGGTTTAGATGATTAATACACTTGAAAAATATCCACAAGCATCTTTTTAACTTTTATCATTGTGAGTTATTGTGTGTGAAAATGAATTGAGCAATACAGTCACATGATGTACCCTTGAATCTTCTAATTAATAGCAGCCAGTCCAAAGCGTGTTTCATAATACCAGGGTGACACAATAAAACGTAGGTGCTGGATGTATGTTTAATCTCAAAGAACTGATCTGTATAACTGTCAGATTGAAAGAAGTGCATTGCCCTGGCTTGTCTTAATCAGAAAAAGATAGTGACTCTTGTCAGACTGGGATATGATTATATAGAGGCCTGCGTCACTACATCCAAAGCACAAGGATCTTCTCTGTTCATTCTTTACTTGTAGCTCTAGTACCGGCAAATCAATGCAGTAAGAACAGAGTTGTGCCTTGATGAAAACAGTCAGTGTAAGTGCCTAAGACTGTGATTATGTCCCTGAACCTACAATGTCAATACATTCTGATCTGGCGCTTAAGACTCCACAGCAGACTTAGTAAACCTGACATAAATGCTTAACTACTGGATCAATAGAAGTAATGCTGTTCAGCTGCAAATACTACATGAATAAGCAAAATGCATAAGATCATAGTGACCTTTAAAAGTTTTCCTTAGCACACAATACTTGTTTGTTGAGTAAAGATGTTTTACATTCAAATATATTTAAATTCCATATGCATAAACAAAGAACTAAATATAATAATTAAAACTTAACATAACAAATAATGTTCTTCAACAACAGAGTAAAACACTTTGGAATGGAGTTATTTATTCAACAGAATTACACTTGCTAGTGTACTCAGCTCTTTAGACTGTACTGTATATTAAAGAGGAAACTCTGTGTACCATAACAGTTTCTGCATTCTAAAATTGTGCCTGCCGAGCTCATCTTTCACCCTTACACGTCCACAACCAAAACAGGCAAGGCTACGGCTGACTCCATCACATGACTCCGTCTATTTGCACCCCCACCATTTTCACAGAGCGACACACACAGAAACACTCTGCACGTAAACAAACACCGCACATACTATGGGGTGTTCTCGGGGTAACTGGAGGTTAAATCTTTTTCGAACTTCACTGTGAGTCTACTGAACCGCGAGATCTGTTTAGTCAGGAAAAAACTGAGCCAGCGTTTGTCAGGCATTCCAACCATAACGCATGATCAGTTCACCTTAGTCGCTAAATCAACTATCAAAGGCTGTAGTAAAAACCTGTAGCCACGCCAATCTTATCTGCAAAGGGCCAAAGTCCCCTGGATTGAGGTACAGAAGCACAGTGGACTGGTAGTGGAACCTGAATGTATTTCTTTTAACAAACATGTTGATTAAGTCCACTGGTACATTTCTTTAGTTTAGTAGAAGTTAGTTTGTTGATCCAGCGTTCACAATTTGAGCACCAGCAACACTGCTTTGCTCTTTCTCAGCCTTTACCCTGACACTTTGCTGGCATGACGTATTAGTGTTATGCAAGAACCACCTGCTCATATAAAAATAAAGACATCTCTCAACAGCAGGTGCTCTTGATATATGAAACTGGCCCTCGCTGTCTGAGCATTTTAGTGACGTAGAATCCCACCTACCGCTACGTGCATGAAAAAAAACAGAGTACACAAAAGATCTCATTCTGAAGCTAAAACTTGACAACGAAACATTAATACCGTAATATGTACACAAAGAACTATTTTTAAAGGTAGCATCAGGAAAGCAGGTTAGATGCACACTGCAGTTTATCCACGACCTTAGACGTAATGGAAACTGGAGAAGGTCTGTGTGGAAAGGAATGTTCTATATGGGTGACCTTGTTGCAAACAACCCAGCCTAAAGGACTTTACAAAAGGGCCATCCCAGACAATGTGTTCAAACATTCTGGATAGCTAGGAGTGGGTGTTAATGGACCACTCCCAGTCTGTTACCAATTAATTTACTACAAAAGGTGAAGGACAGGCTTATAGCATGTGCTGCTTCTTCAAATTAAACAGATAGCTCCGCACATAGAAGGCTGCAAATGATTTCAACAACATGTATGAATGTCTATGTACGTTAACTTCAGTCAAACTGGTGAGTCACCTAATAACTATCTTTAATGTAATCTATGAAGCTATTTCCAGTCTGATGCAGTTATAGGATTTCTATTAAGCCACAAACGCACCCCAAGCCAACACCATAACCAACTGTTGCTGTCTTGACAACAAGCATAAAACTGAATACATCTGCAATGCTTTGATGGCCTTTGCAAAGACATGGTTGTTTTTGCATTCCTTGATTCTAATTTAGCCCTGCGCGTGATCTACTGACGCAACTCTCTCACAGGGGGTGTGTGAGTGCATACCAAGCTGGCTGAGGTCAAGAGGTGTCCAGTGGAGACCAGTGGGGCAGTTGGCTGTGAGTGTGCGAATGTGGACACGGCCATGCTGATCCAGACCCCACAGAGCGTCTCTGCAGGCTGACAGCTGCACAATCTCCACATCTGCAGGCAGCTGGACAGTAAGTGGACGCATCTGCAGATCCTGGTCCCAAATGCAGAACAAGTCTTTCCTGCTCTGACCCAGCCAAAGAAAACTCCCTATGGAGATATGAAATTCAAAACAATGTACAATTAGGTGTCTAGCTAAATAGAAAGTCACTGTTGTGTTGTGTGGGCATTTGAGTGGCATGGTTTGAGTCCACTTATCATGTTAGTGAAAATAATCAGTGCAAACAATATGTTTGATTTATCCTGTGACAAAACATTTCTATTCTGAAGCGAATGGTCTCTGGAAGGATAACAATATCTGATCCAAAGAGCATGAGGACTCACTGAACATTTAATGAGCATGAAATTGAAGTAAATCAAATTATGGACTCCATAGCAATCAGTTGTAAGAACTGTTAGAAGCGTATGATTGGCCAGCTGTCATAATTAGGAAATGAGAAAATTCAAACAAAAAGAAGTTCAGATCCTCCTGAAAATCAAATTAAATTCTAAAAAGTTAAAATGTAAAAATCTATCTATCCATCCATTCATCCATCCATATGATATGTAATTATATACATTTCACAAATAAATCACATTCCAGCAACCATTTCAGTAGATCTTCTCAAAGGAGAATACTATAGAAATGAAACTTGGATATATTTTAGAGTAGTCAATGTGCAGCTTGTAGAGCAGTACAGATTTACTGTTTTTTAGTCCTCTAAAAATAACTCAACATACAGGCTTTATTGTCAAAATCATTTCCAACAAAAGTGAGTAGACCCTAAGTGAACATGTCAAAACTGTGTTTAAAGTGGCAATATTTTGTGTGAGCACCATTGTTATCTTGCACTGCCTTCTTCTTCTTCTTCTTTTTCTTTCGGCTGCTCCCATTAGGGGTCGCCACAGTGGATCATCCGTCTCCATACCCCCCTGTCCTCTACTTCTGCCTCTTTCAACCCAACAACCTGCATGTCTTCCCTCACCACATCAATAAACCACCTCTTTTCATCATCCTCTTTTCCTCCTTCCTGGTGGCTCCATCCTCAGCATTCTCCTACAGATATAACCCATGTCCCTCCTCTGCACATGTCCAAACCATCTCAATCTCGCCTCCCTCAACTTGTGTCCAAAATGTCCTACATGAGCTGTCCCTCTAATAAACTAATTTCTAATACTGTCCATCATCGTCACTCCCAACGAAAACCTCAACATCTTCAGCTCTGCTACCTCCAGCTCCGCCTCCTGTATTTTACTCAATGCCACTGTCTCTGAACCATACAACATCGCAGGTCTCACCCCAGTTCTATAAACTTTCCCTTTCACTCTCGCAGATACTCTTCTATCACAAATCACTCCTGCCACTCTTCTCCACCCACTCCACCCTGCCTGCACTCTTTTCTTCACTTCTCTAACACACTCTCCATTACTTTGCACTGTTGACCCCAGGTACCTGAACACCTCCACCTTCTCCACCTCTTCTCCCTGCAACCGCACCACTCCACTGCCCTCCTCTCATTCACACACATGTACTCCGTCTTACTCCTACTGACTTTCATTCCCCTTCTCTCCAGCGCGTACCTACACCTCTCCAGGCTCTTCTCAACCTACTCCCTACTCTCACCACAAATAACAATATCATCCGCAAACATCATAGTACACAGAGACTCCTGTCTGTCAACCTGTCCATCACCACAGCAAACAGGAAAGTGCTCAGAGCCGATCCTTGATGCAGTCCAACCTCCACCTTGAACCAGTCTGTCATTCCTACTGCACACTTCACTGCTGAAACACATCTTCCTGTGACGTATCTTCCTGTTGTGGACTGTTTGCCAGGAATTTTGTGTCTGTATCTGCGTTTAAATTTTTACAGTTCGTTTTTTCTCTCTCTCTCATCGCTTTAAAATCTCAAAATATCGTTTTGATTTCCTGCATCCTCTACTTTCCGTTGGCTCAGTTTCTTCTCTTTTTTCTTTTGAAGAGAGCTTTATTCCATGTTTCAGGGTTTGAAAGCAGTGAGTGGAGGCCATTCCCATCAGAACTACGAACACACACTACAGTAACCACATTCAGGTATGTAATTTTTCTGCTATGGCGAGCATCCAGCTCATTCAGTGTGTGAGGCCTGACATGTTTAATCAGTCTTTCTCCGTTGCTAGCGATAATTTTATCTGTGAGAAGTGGAAGTTAGTTTGCTCTTTGATGGAGATGATCTTAGCAATAAAGGAGCGCATCCAGA
>JAAIIK010000191.1:612712-623797 GCA_014706435.1 Silurus glanis | reverse complement strand
ACACACACACACACACACACACACACACACACACACACACACACACAGAAGACATATGAAACACATCAAAAGCTAAAAATGTCTACCACTAATAATCTGCATGTGTTTTTGCTGAATTATAGAAGAAAGACATGCCAGAACTTCTGCTGGTCCTGTCCTGCTGTGTTCTCTATGTTCCCTAATCTATTAAGCTAAAAGCCTTGACAATCTCATATGTTAAATGCTTAACTGCATAATGGGAAATTAGTAAAAAAAAAAAAAAAAAAAAATCACACCAATAAGACTGCCTTTGGCCACGTGGAAGTCGTTGCGACCTGAGGCAATCCACACTCCACTTCGATTGGCACTGACCAGACTTGGGTGACACTGAGACTGCTGCCAGAGGAATGCCACGCGCAAACGCTCGGCAACTCGCTCCACAGGAGCCTTGGTAGCTGTGGCGACACTCTGCGTGGCCTGAATCAATGTCTGGAAGAGGCCACCCTGCTCGAACACTACATAATCTGTGATGCTCACCTATACAGGAGACCAGGTGTGTAAACATTGTAGTTAGTAAACAATAAATCATGTTGTCTTTCATTTATTTGTAACTTCTCAATTAAAACAGCAACTGTGTGGAATGTCTTAGGTCTTTTCCTTTTTTTTATTCCAAGTATTAAAGCAGGAACGCAGCTACACTACAGTTAGAAACATTACTGAGTTATTCGATAATTACATATAGAACTTATTAGAAAAAAATAGCGGTTCTATTTCCAGAGTAGTCTTAAATAATTTATTTATAAATGAGCATTTACTGAGAATCAGAATACCCTTTATTTACCAATGCTTTCAGAGATGAACAAACATATGGCACAATTTCTATGGTGCAATTCATGCCATAAGCCAATTCTATTCAAAGTCAAGTCGGCTTTACTGTCATTTTTAACAAAAACAAATAAATAAATAATATTGTGGTTGGTAATTCATAGACACAGATGTTTCGATTGTATTACACATCATGACACGTGTACCTGCCACCAGTGCTCGTCTTCACCCTGGGGTTTCTTAGCCGTGATCCCAGTTCTGAACCAAAGGCTACCGCTGGTGTCCAAAGCCCACAGTGTGTTGTTCTCACCCAGAGCAATGCATATAGGCTCTAGACGCTGACTTTCACTGCACACACACACACACCGATTACAAGCAAAAGGAAATGATTAATGTTTTGCACTGGACAGACGTAAGCTCTTTATACACCAAGTGGCCAAAAGTATGTGGACACCTGCCCTTTGCACCCATACACACCAAACATCTGCCACTACAGTGGTGTGAAAAAGTGTGATCCTGAACTGGGTGGCCCAACCAGTTATTAGGTTTAGGGGGCAAACACTTTTTCACACAGGGCCATGTAGTTTTGGATTTTGTTTTCCCTCAATAATAAAAACCTTCATTTAAATACTGCATGTTGTGTTCACTTGTGTTATCTTTTACTAATATTGAAATTAGTTTGATAATCTGAAACATTAAAGTGTGACAAACATGCAAAAAAACAAGAAATCAGGAAGGGGGCAAACACTTTCCACACCACTGTAAGTTAGATATTTTCACTGACTGGATCTAAAGGATTCATGCACAAAATAAGGTGCATAAAGACATGGTTTGCAAGGCTTGTGTGAAACACTTTTGTCCTGTGGAGAATTCGGGCCTCAAACCCACTGAAACGAATAGGAACACTAGGCACCAGGCCTCCTCATTTAATATCAGTGCCCAGCCACACAAGCGCACTTGTGAACAAACCCCTAATCAGCTGTTACTGTTACATATACAGTTATTATGGAAACCTACAAGAGATGCATATATCGGCCACATTCTGAACCATGATAATAGTGTAATCAGACTCGCGTCATCATCATATACAAATGTTATAACAGTGCTTTCTCCGGATTGTCAGTTCCACTGTAAAAACTCAGAATACAGACACAAATTGCACATAATTCAATTTCACTACAAGGAAGATATAATCAATTATCTAAAACAGCAGCAATTATGCACTATTTGCACTCGATTATGTCTGTTGCTCCCTTTAAGATAAGAAAGAAAGGTGCTTTATACTTGTCACATGTACTTCAGAGCACAGACAAATCTTTCTTCGCATATCCCAGTGATGGAGTCAAAGCTCAGGGTCCGCCATGTTACAGCACTTCTAAAGCACAGAGGGTTAAGGGCCTTGCTCAAGGACCTCAAGAGTAGTAGCTTGACAATACCTAGGTTACTGACCTTCCGACTTAACCACAAAGCTACCGCCTCCCACTAATTACTATAGTTTTATAGCCACATTAGCATTTCAGGACAAAGTAGTTATAGGAGAGGTCTGGAGAGGGGTGAGGATACCTGACTTTGTCGTATTTCCACTGTTCGCCCTCTGCACAGTAGCTGCTGAGTCCCTCTCTGTAGAAGAGAACTCTCTGCTCACTCAGTGCCCATACCATGCTGCCCCGTGCTGCTATCTGTGCCATGGGACATGGGCAGTCCACCTTCACCGAGCGTGCACACGGCCGGTCCATGCTCAGCCCTGACACACACACACACACACACACACACACACACACACACACACACACACACACACACACACACACACACGTTAAATGCTGTTCAGTATCTGATGGAATTTCAATTCAAAAATCTTTCCTTAAAGTCCACACTTAATAGAAATATATACACCATGCTATCTTATTACATATTAGCTTTTGATAAAGGATTGAATTAATTTTAATTAAAGAGTCAATAACTGGTCACATTACTGTAATGTCAGCAGATGCCAAGCCCTGTTTGTAGTGATGTAGTGACAAGCCCTGTTGTGTAGTGATACCAAGCCCTGTCTGTAGAAATAGCTTACATAGCATACAAATTCTTCTTTTTCAAGTTCCCTTACAGGCAAATACCTAGAAAAGCTTTAGATCCACTTGATTGTCCTTTATAGGTTGTCCTGTTTAGCAGGGAAAATATATAGTTGTATAAAAACACTAGTAGATTTTAAGAAAAAAAATATATAGACTAGAGGCCTTAATTTGAAGAATGTGCACAAAAGAATGTGGGGCAATTATTACAATTTTGAGAGGATTATGATGCAGTTAAAATGCAGTTATCAAAGAAAAGGGTAGCCATAGAATGTCATTCATTTACTCCTAACACCTTATGTAAAATACACAGTGAAAAGATCACACACATTAAAACTTCATCATATTTTTCAGAATCCTTTTAGCATGTTATTCTGCCATGGGCTGGTTTTTCATAAGGCAAAATTCAAGAAAATATAGAGCAATACATTTTGAATGACCTCCCCACTGAAAAAGAACAGCTGATTACTATGCATACTTGCATATACATACATAATGATACATACAAGGTGTTGTAAAACATGTTAGTGAGAGCTTTTGCTTTCAATTTCAAAGATTTCAAATTCTATAATCCAAAAGTGATTTTTTCCTTATGTCAATGTAAATGATAGTCAGTGTGACATTAACTGTGAAAAAAAAAATGGTTTTGCAAATGAAAGCACAAAGGTATTATCTGTTGAATTATGAGAATAGGATGATATTCTGACAGCTAGTCAGTATATTCACAGGAACAATGTGGTTGGAGCTGGAGGCCAGAACAGAAATCTACTGCTGGGGATTTCCATAAAGAGAGCTACGAGACAGCTGGCACGACTGTGCTGAGAGCTGCTGTGCTTGATTACACACTGCAGAGTTATGTAAAGCACTGCCACAACACTCACACTGATCCTGATCAACTACACAGCAGCATGTAAAGCACTCTGAAACTAAGACTTTCTTCTTTCTTTCAGATCATGACTTCTCTAATTACAAAAATCCAAATGCCTAAAGTGTTTACATTTAGGGACAAAAAGTCTTTAAAGGAATTTTCAGTGCAGTGGATTTTGTGTTAAAAGGAGTCATACACCGCCATCTAATGGTCAACTAATTAAACACAATACATCTGATGTGCACACAGATAATAAAAAGGCTACACCCGTGTTAAAGCGACAGGCCATTCAAAATTGAAAAAAGGACCAAGCCAAGATATAAATGATCTTATTTACCCCCCCCCATAGAACTTACAAAGTGGCTGCATGAGCATACACACCCTTTCATAAAGGGGCATGTGACTGTACTTCGAATGAACCAATCAAAACAAAATCATGTTCAAATGTAATTACCATCCAGCTGTCATCAATCATTATTAACCTCAAATAAAGACCAGCTGCTTCTGTAAGAGTTTCTTGATATTTTCTTGGTTTCATCTGTGTGCTGAAACCAATGTCCGCTTACCAGGCATGTGCAGGATCTCACTGTCAAAAGGAATTGAATTGTCAAAACATAGTGGAGAAAAAGGCCATCACAGTGACATTACCAAGAACAGGATGTCCCTCAAAAATAGATATAAGGACATGAAAAAATCTTATCAGGGAGTTTGCAGAGATCTACAACAACATAAAAGGAAATGCCGATGTATCTGGCAAATACTGCACACTCCCTGTATGTGACAACAATCTCTCATTGTTCCCCTCATTTGTCTGGGTTAAGTGGTGGAATGGAAGCTATTTCTCATGGAAAAACATCCAAGCCCACCTAAACTATTTGGCAAAATGCGTTAGAGTCTGATAAGGCTAAGGTAAAACTTTTTTGGAAATAATAATGAAAGTTCTTAAAAAAAACTTGTGTACACTTTTCATAGCTGTTTATTGGTCATCATTTAGATCTCAAATCTGACCTGGGACCATATGCTCAGTGCACACCCACCCCTCACAACCACCTGTTCATACTGCATATAGAGACCTAAAAGAAGCCCAGTCCCAAATAAAAACCTCTAATATAAAGTTAAAGATTTCAATGTGTCTTTATGCTAGGATGATTTGTATTCTATACAAAATTACATTGTGCTGTGGCCAGATAGATCCCACTCAAACAAGTGACCAACCTGCGTGTACATGCTATAATTCTGGTGCAAAAATTGTTGGAAATTTCTCAGTTTGGTTCAAATTAAAAAATAAGACAGCACAAATCACTTACTACAGCCTGATTATTTATTATATTGATGCAAGAAAAACAGCTGATGGCATGGATGACTAGCACAAATTTACACAAATGCATGAACACACATGCCTTTATTCAGGAGACCCTATTTGAGTAAAACACAACATCCACATCATCTCACCTGTTTGAAGATAAAGATCTCCGCTGGTGCGTATGATCCAGGCTGTGTCATCACTCAATGCTACAAACGAAGTCTCGTCCAGGGCTTTGTACCAGTGCCGTTTCCCCTTGATTGTCACTTTACCACAGGCATAGGCTGTCATAGACTTCTGTTCCACCTTCCACAGCAATGAGCCTACGAGGACAAACAAATTTCTACTCTATAACCCTTTGTTTTACATTTCCTGGAATCACAATTTCCTGATTTACCACCGTTTTCTAATATACATTTATGTTTCTTTTATTACATTTTATTATTTGAGGTACCAAAAAGTCATAAACATATAAGTTGTCTAGGTGCCCCATATACAGCCCTTTTAAACTCCAGTCTTTCAAAAGACTACACAATTTGTAACATAAAAGCCCTGCCATAAAGGAAAAGCTGAGAATCCCTACTTACCGGAAGGGGACAATGCCACCTGCTGGACATTCTCTTCATATTTCTGCCAGTTCAGGCTGCCGTTGGTGAGGCTGCTGCAGTACAGGCCTCCTTTAAAGTCCAGGCACCAGATGTGTCGCTCAGTCACTACCAGGCCGAGGATGCCACAGCCTGGCCCACTGTAACCCATCCAGCTCTCGGCAAACTGCACCCACAGCACAGAACAAGAACATCAAGAAGACCTCAGCTGTATCACTCAATGAAACATAAACAACACGATGAAACCACATGAAACAGCCGACAGCGCTTTAAAGACCGCAAAATGTCTCTCGATGACCAGATGTATAACTTCTATTGCAAATGTTACAATCTGAACTAAAATGGATATAATTGAGATTATGCATTGTTTAAAATACAAATAATACTAAAATGTGCAATAGTAAAGACCAAATAAAAAAAAAAAATCAATTAAAATTGATCATATACTATTCACACTCTCTGCTGTAAAACCCCTCAGTTCGCTTTCTGATGAAAATTACATATCATTAGCACATCCTGTTGGGAAGACCAAACACCCTTCTATTGCAACATTTCCAGTTCTGGTGCTCACATGCCCATTGTAGGCATTTTACTGGTGGACAGATTCCATGCAGCAGTTTAGATCAGATGGGTTACACTTTATTGCCCTTGTGCATTGATGAACTTTAGATGCCCCAGTAAGCGGTTTGTGGTCTTCATGTTTGCTCATTTCTCTCACGCCCAATTTGCTCAGGATGGATTACAATTAAATTTTTAAATGTTGAGCTTCATTTCTTATTTTATATGTGATATGCTGAATTGTCTGTATTGGCCAAATTTTTCTCCAAACTCTTTCGAGAAAATGAAAGGGCAGAGATTCTCTGACAACTGTGCCTTATTTAAAAAAAATGATGTGATGGTTTAGTGGCTGGCCACTTTATATCCTTGCCAGCCTTTCGGCTCTTTCATATAGTTATGCAAACACAGCAATTCTTGCCCTGATTACACTCTTAGCAGTGAGCATACATTCTCTTAAGTTTTCATTCTCTCCTGCCCAATCTCTCTCTCTCTCGCTCTCTCACTCACTCACTCACTCACTCACTAAATGTTTCCTCAGAGGCCCTCACTCCTTCTGCCCTACTGATTTGCCTGATCCTTTCTGTTCCCCATACTGGCATGGCGGCCCAGTCACCAAAGAATAACACTGCTGATGTGGACGCCTCGTGATCCTCGTGTCAGTTATTGAACAGTTAATAACTTCAGTTTGATATGACAGATTTAAAGTTACATTTTACAGATACACAAGTGCTCGCACTGAGCTCCAGTTTGTGACCATGGTTTGTGACATGGTTTTCTAAGAAACCAGTGGAATCATAATCATTTGGTAGAATTTCTTTATTGCACATGCGATTTGGGTGCACTCTTACCTGGTCTGTTTTGTGTCGCATATCTTCCTGCTCTGTCTGATTCAGTGTAGATACCTGCAGGCCGGCATTACTGAGGCCATCCCCCTGACTGGCACTTGACAGTATTCCATGTGCATATATGTCCTCCTCGTCACTGGAGGGTGACAGCTCCGGCTCCGGCTCTGGCGAATAGGGAAGTGGCCTGATGGAATAGTATGGTAAATCCGAATCAAAGTTCCTTTCTGAATCATCTTTGGACTGAAGCTCTGGATCATGGATCTCACATGGCTCCTCCATGTCTGGCTTCTCATTAGCTGCATGCATGTAGGAGAAAGTGCACTCCAACAGCATGTCTACATCTGGCGTGCTTGTTGTTTGCTCCTTGCGTTCTCCAGTTTTGGCAGCATCACTGTAAACCTGGCAGTTTGTGTCTTGAAGACAGAGGGATGTGGGACATGAGAGCTGAGCTTCTTTGGTCAGAAAAGACGCACTGCTCTCCTGCTCCTGAATCAGGGGTTTATCTGAAACGTTCTGCATTAAAAATGTTTCAGTGTTGAGTGACTCTATATAAACAGAGCCCTCGTGTTCTGGCGAGTCGTTGCTCTGAAGGTCCAGGCTGCTGCACATGAGGCTTGTGCGATCTGAAGGGGGTTCGCTGGCAGGCGTGGGGAGGCCATCACTGTTCAGGCCGTCCTGACTGTACATGCTCTCTGACCAGCTGCTGTGCTCGTTCACACAGTTCCCACTCTCTGTAAAAGCATATGAAATAGAAGTAGCAATTCTTTCTCTACACTATGAACGTGTTTCCTGTCTAATGGCAATATTGCATTCGTAGAGCTGCATTACTGAATTGTATTTCAATCATAATCAAGATTTTTGTATTTCTAACACTTGAGCAAACACTGGGTGTGATTCGACCTTTAAACTCAGTCGTTTCTCTGTGAATAACCTGCTGAGATTTAGAACTAATATATATAATATATGTGTGCTGTCAAAAGTAAGGCATTAATAACGTGTTAATGCAAATTCATTTTAACGGCACACATTTTTTTTTTTTTATTAACGCCAGATTAATGCAGCAAGCATTTCGGTCTAACCATTTTTATAAAAAAATATAAATAAAGAAATATAAAAGAGGCGAAATTTAAATCTTCAGCATGTTTAGTCATAATGTCCTTTCTTTACTTGTAATAAAAAAATAATAATAAACGGCACCTAATACTTTTTAATCACTAATTATTTGTTCTATTGATGCGCCAAGTCTCAAAACAAGAACCAAAATCCGCTATGAAGTACATATCCGGCAATTAAAACCGTCTGTGTGGAAACATGGCAAAGTTTTGTTTTGGTGTCCTGTAGAGCTGCAACAACTAATCTATAATAATCGCTAATGAAATTCGTTGTCAACGAATGCCGTTATCGATTAGTTGGGCCGTTCAAGTTACGGTTTAGCGTGACAGCCGCCTGCGAAAATGGCGGCGAGTACAAAGTCAACCGGTAGCAGGAAAAAGTTCAGATCCCAATTCACGGATGAAGGTGAAATCAGCACGGTGAGCAGAAACTGTATAATCCTCATCATGTGAAAATGGTAGTTTAATGAAATGCTACTGTGTAAACTGTTTGTTTGTAACTTGTGTATTTTTTTTTTTATAAAAATTGTAAAAACAATGCTGTATTATATATAACATTGATGTTTTAAGCATGGTTGTTAACTTGCCATCTGCAATTATCCATAAAAACAATACAACTGTTGATTTACACAAATTGCTTTACCTTGCGCACTCAAAAGCTGTTATTATTATTATTATTATTAATTTTTTTTTTTTTTAAGATATTTAAGGAGAAATTCCCCATGCCCTCCTCAACAAGCAGCCACTCTAAGCTTTAAAATGTCTAAATTAAAAATAGTTAATCTCAATATCTGGCTTTTAAATTATACGCTTAATTAGGGTTTAATATAGTTATAATAAGCAAAACATCTTTTGTTTAATCCGATTAATCAACCAATTAAAAAAAAAAATTGTCCAATCAATTAATTATCAAAATAAAAGTTAGTTGCAGCCCTGGTGTCCTGATAATTTATGTAATTTAAAACACCATAATTACTTTAAAACATTCACAGTTATATTTTGTTTTCATGTACTTTGTTGAGTAAAGGTTTCACTAATAATAAACATAAAATCGCATAACGCATCCATATTTGTCTATGGCCATGTTGATTAGAGTATTAAACACTTGAAAAGTATTAATTTAAGGTACATTTAGAACAGATACAAATGTGTGATTAAGTTGCGATTAACCCGTGAGTTAACTCTTTGCAATCATGTGATTAATCATTAGTTAGCTGAGCAACAACTGCTCAGATTCTTTACAATGCTCCAGTATTAAGACACTTATGCTTTATTAAATATGTTGTAGTCACCTGACCACACACACACATGCATTTTTTACATTCCATTCCAGATCTGAATGCTAATACTAATAAAGACACAGCCTGCACTCACCATTTCTTATCCTCCTGGCCTTCCTCTTCAATTTGACAGGTTTGACAACTAGCTCCTGCTGAAAGTCCTCTTGTGTAATGGTGCTGTAGCGGCTGGACGACATCTCTGAAGTTCCTTGTGTGCTCTCCCATGAAGTGATGGAGCTACTGCGGCTTTGTGTGTCCGCTGATGCCTTCTTCTGGCCCTCGACCTCCTCTGCCACCTCTAGCGCTTCCATCGCCTGGCTGAATTCTTCCCGTGCCTCTTTGCACTCCTCCTGTGCTTCCTCAGACTCTTCTGCTTTGGGCTGATCTTCTGGTTCTGCAATGATAGCTACGGTCCTGATCTGCTGAGCTGTTTCCACTGCTCCATTTGCGGGGAGCAAAACGGTTGGGGTGGAGAGAGGGGAGGTTAGGCGATAGGACAGATCTGACACTAGAAATGGAGGGAAAGATTTTTCGGTTTAATAGCTACACTTACAAGCATAATAATCAGTGAATATCCTAAAAAAAAAAAGAATAATAAAGAAAACGGAATGAAATACATAAAACGTTTTTTTTTTTATGCTTCTTTTGAACACAATTCAAAAGCAATGTCTGAATTTCATTAGTTCATTTTCATAAAATTTTTATTTATTATTACTTTTGTCAGTTTTATGTTATTTCAGCAACCTATGTGGGTTTTTCTTTCTTTAATGGAAGGGTACCAACAATTTTGTCCACGTCTGTACATCACTGTATAGAAAATTCCTGACAGTTCTTCAGATTACACTTGCTATGAGCTACAAATGAAATGTTCCAGTCGGCCTAAGGGAAATCACCTTTCTGCTGAATTTGAATAATGGATTTAATTATATACAGTAACATAAGGAAAAAGTCTTACTGTTGGAGACCAATCCCTCTGGGCAGTTGGAGATCCGCATAATGTCTCTGTCTCCTTTCAAAATGAAGATCTCATTTTCTGTGCAAGACACAGACACTATGTCTCCACAGCTTTCCATTCCACCAACAATGACCTTAAAGTGAACAAATAAGTGCTTTCTAGTTAAGAACCCGGACACATCTAATATTCTCTGCACAAACAACATTAAACCCACATTGCCATAACTTTTTTTTCTTCCTAAACACAGTCTATTACAAGTCTATTACAAATGAATACAAGATGAACTAACTTGCTTTCTATGAAAACTATATAGTAGCCATTTAATAACATTTGATCAGATTTATTGAAATTTGTGCATTTGTTACATTCCAAAAATGTAAAAAATAATAATAACAATTGCACACAACTAAAATTTGTAAAATGCTGTACACACAGAGTGTTAGAGAGATATGTGCACTCTGTACAATGATTCTATAAATAAAATAATTTCTGTTGTTTGCACAGAAACAAGATAAGATAAGATAAGATGAACCTTTATTCGTCCCACAGTGGGGAAATTTCAATGTTACAGCAGCAGAAACTAAGAAATAAAAAATAAAATGTAAATATATAATATTTTTTATAAATAAAATTTTTTATAAATATTTTATAAATAAAATAATTTCTATTGTTTGCACAGAAAC
>JAAIIK010000191.1:591817-607712 GCA_014706435.1 Silurus glanis | reverse complement strand
TATATATATATATATATATATATATATATATATATATATATATATATACACACATATACATACATACATACACACACACACACACACACACCACATTATTTGTTACAAACTGCTATAGTGAGAAACGCTGATGGTGGTGGTTGACGTAAAAAGAATTTAAAGTGTAATCCACTAAGCGCAATCCACTAAAGTGTAAATGTGTTCTCATTGCATTCAAACTTATTCATGAGGAACACAGTGCCAGGGATTTGGTTGGAGATTAAGAAAAAATTTAAATCCCATGACTGAGTTGTAAACAGAATTTCATTTTCAATGTTATGGAATGTTATTTAAAGAGCAGTGCAGCAACATGACCAGTTTTCTTCTTTGGCTTCACAAGCCTTATTACATTCCCATGGAGTATACCAGGTCATATACAGTGGGGGAAATAATCATTTGATCCCCTGCTAATTTTGTAAACTTACCCCCTTACCAAAAAAAAAACCGAACAGTCTAGAAATGTTATGGTTTATTGTTTAAGATTATTTTAACAGAGAGAGAAAACATATATAAACCCCCCCCACCCAGAAAATGTATATTATAAATAAATTAATTTGTATTTGATTGAGTGAAATAAGTTTTTAATCCCCTACCAACCAGCAAGAATCCTGACCACCACACACCCAAATTACTCCTGTGCCTTTAAGAAAGAACTCCTAATATCAGCTCATTATGTGTATAAAAGTCACCCGTCACAGAATCAACCTCTTCCATTCAGACCTCTCCACCACCATTGTCAAATTCAAAGAGCCGTCAAAGGACATCAGGGACCAGATTGTAGACCTGCACAAGGCTGGAATGGGCTACAAGACCATTAGCAAGAAGCTTGCCGAGAAAGAGACCATTATGAGAAATGATTAAAAAATGGAAGAAATACAAGATAAGTCAGTCGACCTCGCTCTGGAGCGCCATGCAAAATCTCAGCTCATGAGGTAAGGATGATTCTGAGAAAGGTGAGGGATCAGTCCAGAATTACACGGGAGAAGCTTGTTAATGATCTCAGGGGAGCTGGGACCACAGTCACCAAGAAAACCATTGGTAACACACCGAGGACCTGTTGAAGAATTTACATGAACAGGCCCGTCTGAAGTTTGCTGATGAACACCTGAATGATTAAGAGAAGGCTTGGGAGAATGTGATGTGGTCAGATGAGACTAAAATTGAGCTCTTTGGCGTCAACTCGACTCGCCGTGTTTGGAGGCAGAGAAATGCTGAATATGACCCCAAGAACACCATCCCCGCTGTCAAACATGGAGAAGGAAACATTCTGCTTTGGGGCTGTTTCTCTGCTAAGGGTATAGGAAGACTTCACCACATGAACAGGGCCATGCACTGTAGAATCTTGGATGAAAACCTCCTGGCCTCAGCCAGAACACTGAAGATGGGTTGTGGATGGGTCTTTCAGCATGACAATAACCCAAAACATACAACCCGTAGCCCATTCCAGCCTTGTGCAGGTCTCAATCTTGTCCCTGACGTCCGTTGACTGCTCTTTGGTCTTTCCCATGGTTGTGAGGAGGTTTGAATGGAAGAGGTTGATTCTGTGACTGCTGTCTTTTATACAGGTCACGAGTTGGCCCCTTACTATGCAATAACATCTACATGAAGAAGCATAGTAGACTTAGCTAGTCTTACCTTTTTCTGGGTTTGGTGCCCAACTGCTGGAGAGATTGTTCTTGGGTGTTAAACACGAGAGAGCGCTGACAGGTAGAAATAAGAAGCACTTTCTGATTGTATTCCAGCTGAACTATAGCTGACGGCTCTTCTAACAGCACCACTGGGTTGCACACACCCTGGGACACATGCGTTATAGTCAGGGATTAATAAGTAGACGTTACAATCGGAAATTATACTTTTGGTTAGCAAAAAATTCAAACAGTATAAAAATAAACATGCTAACAATTTTCATCATGACAGAGTGCATTTGAAAATGAGATTAGTGCTATTGCTTGAGTGGAGCAGAGAGAAGTCTTTTAATGATCACATTCGGTAATATTATCTTTCTACTTAAAAGGCAAAAGAAATGCTGAACTTGATAAGTTGGGTGCCCAAGTCTAATATCAAAAACCTGACAATGCCACTGTTGTTCCTTTTTTTATTTCCATTCCATTTCTTGTGTAAATATTCACATAACTGATCAGTTGTCATAACCCTCAGTGATCAATAAAAATTCTGTGTTGATTCTTTTTTGCCCACATGGTCTTCAACACATGGGACAGGGCTGCTGCTATCGATTATTTTAGTAATCGAGTATTTTTTTTTATTGGAGAGCAATACTAAATATGCAAGAGAAAATAAGATGGGTCTCTTAAAATGAGCAAGTGATTTGTTTCCTTTTTTTTTTTTTTTTTTAATTACATTTTATTGCTGAAATTACAAACAAGAATATCTGTGAAAACTAAACCCATTTAGTGCATTTAATTGGCATATTACATCAAAATGCAAATATATAACAAAAAAATCATAAATAAATATATAAAAATAAACTTCAAATTACTTAAAAAAAAATATATATATAATAATAATAGGTAAATGCACTGTACAGTGTGTACAGTGGCGTACACACCTTTCCAGCCCCCTTTTGTGGGTACCATGTTTATAAATGAGACCCAGAGCAGTCCAGAGTTTAGCGGGTGGTGTGTCGGTAATAATGGTCCGTGGGGGAAACATAATAATTTGCCTCAATGCTTTTTTGTATTTGAATTACTCGAGTAAGCCTAGGAGTTCTTTTAGACCTACATGGCAGACGCTCAAGCATCAGTGCATTTAAACAAACACTACAGTGCAATTCAGACGATGATGAGACAAAACCCTGCCTCTAACAACACCCTGAAAACAAAGTTTTGGGTTCATGATAAATTATTAGATATCAATCAGTTTGACTCATTCATATCATTCTATTAATGATTGATGTGCTGAGAGTAACAAAAGCCTTTTCAGTTGATTGAGGAAGAGTCTTGTACTTCGTCCACCACTGATAGATTATAAATGTAAATTTGCTTTATGATGTCATTTCACTAATGAATTGTTTAGAACAGAAAAATTGCTGTTATTATTTCATTTGATCAATTTTATCCTGTTAAAGTGATCATGATCAATCAGTAATGTTTCTGAACCTAAAGGGGTTTGTGGGAAGATTTTTTTTTTGGTATTTGCTATACTATTCTTCCCCGTACACTCGTGCATGATGGTGTTGCCAAAATAGATGAGCAAACATCAATATGATACAAAGCAAAATTGAATGGTGTAATTCAGATAATCAATACTGAAAGATCAAACACAATACACACAAGACCGGCTGACTGCTATTTTGGCAAAAATCATTATAGTCTGTAAATCACTGCATCCTGCTAAACATATTCGCAAATCAATATGATTTATATGCAGTAATTTATTTGTAAAATATTACTATCTATGAGAAATCCTGGGCTTTTTCCAGAAAATGACAGATTCTCACCTGGTCCAGGTCCACAGCAGAATAAACCACTTTCCCTTTATCATCACCAGAGAAGAGTTTCATGCCATTTGCGCTCCATGCTAACGTCGTCACTGTGCTCTTGTGTAGGCCGACTACGTCAAAGCGTCTCAACTGCAAAAAAAAAAAAAAAAGATTTACACACCATAACCATTAAATTTATGAAAACGTAACGATAATTATAAAAACAGAAAACTGATTGTTGAGCTCTTATTTATAGCAGAATAAGGACAGGTTAATGTTAATGCTCAGATTTTCATGTTGTCGTTTTTATATTAAATACTCACACAGGTGAATGTATGGTGTTTTATTTTGTAATGCCATATAAGCTTTAAGTACTACATTTAAGAGGGGGTTAAAAATAATAAATAAATAAATACATGAGTAAATGGTCAAAAGAACAGGCAAAAAGAAAAAAAGAATAATTGTAAAATATTTGAAGATGCTCTGTATGAACAGATCAAACTTGACTTTGAGTAGACGTTTATGTAATATTTTTCAGGAGTCTCCAGTATCAGCGTTTTATAATTTACTTCACGACATTTGGCAGACGCACTTACTCAGTGTGACTTACTTTTATAGAACTGAGCAGTTCAGAGTTAAGGGCCTTGCTCAAGGGCCCAGCAGTGGCACCTTCATAGATTTGGAATTTAAATTTACAAGCTTCTGATCAAGTCCTAAACTAAACATGACAAGCTGCATTATTATTTGCGTTTTTACAACTTTACAACAAGACATACGAGAAAAGAGACTGGTATAAGAAAGTTGTTCTGGCAGTGGTGACTGAAATTGTTTCACGGATGCTTCTTGACATTTCTTGCACTTATATACAAATAAAGTATTCAGTTTTCTATTTATTACAAAAAAACATTTAGTGTTGACCAATTGCTATTGTGCAAAAGGAAGAAAATACTTCTGGACATGCTGTTAATGGAAATATTTCACTTGGCAGAGTTATCCTCATCACACCAACACAATTCCACTAATTATTATTTATAGACCCCCAGGGCCCTACTCTGATTTTCTCATAGAATTTGCAGATTTCATCACAAATTTAGCTACTTCTTTAGACAAAGCACTAATTGTTGGTGATTTTAACATTCATTTTCATATTCAGGAAGACTCCTTAAGAGCAGCAGTTGTGTCCATTCTAGATTCAGTTGGTATTAATCAGAATGTTATAGGACCCACTCATAGTGGTGGACACACTCTCGATTTGTTGTTAACATTTGGATTAAAAATAAAAAACGTAGTCATAATTCCACAGTCTGAAGCTATTTCAGACCATTATCTCATCTCTTTTAAAATCTGCCTCAGTCATTGCATTACTACTTCACCACGTTATCGTGTTAAGCGTACTTTCACGTCAGCTACAGCAGCGCGTTTTATTAACAATCTTCCAGAAATTACGATATTAGATAGATCTCCGTCTGACCCCGCAGAGCTCGACTGGGCCACTGAATACCTAGAATCAACATTACGTTATACCCTAGATGATGTAGCTCCCCTTAAGACCAAAATGATCAGGGAGAAAAAAATTAGCACAGTGGTATAATGATCATACACGCACCTTAAAACAGACCACTCGAAAATTAGAACGTAAATGGCGTCAAACAAAATTAACAGTATTTCAAATAGCATGGAAGGAGAGCCTCCTAATTTATAGAAAATCTCTTAGTGCTGCTAGATCAGCATATTTCTCCACCCTCATAGAAAATAACAAGCATAATCCTAGATTTCTATTCAGCACGGCAAAATTAACAGGGAATAAAAGCACCGCACTCACATGCACACCATCATTAGGTAGTAATGATTTCATGAACTTTTTTAATAATAAAATTGAAAACATCAGGCAAAAAATCCAGACGGTTAATATAAATCCAAATTATTTTACAAGTAACCCTGTAGACAGCAGTGTAATTATAACAGACAATCAATTACAAAGTTTTACTCCTATTCATGAGAATGACTTAATTTCATTAATTTCCTCATCAAAATCATCAACCTGCATTCTCGATCCCTTGCCTACAAGTTTCTTTAAACAGATAATTCCAGAGGTAATTGAACCTGTTTTAAAAATAATAAACTATTCCATTAGCACTGGTTTTGTACCAAAATCCTTCAAACTGGCAGTTATCCACCCCCTAATTAAGAAACCTGACCTTGACCCATGTCAGCTGTCCAACTACAGACCAATATCAAATCTCCCCTTCATATCCAAAATTTTAGAAAAGGTTGTAGCACAGCAGTTATGCTCACACCTACTTATGAATAACATTTTTGAAATGTATCAGTCAGGATTTCGGCCTCATCATAGCACAGAGACGGCGCTAGTTAAGGTGATAAATGACCTGTTATTGGCCTCTGATCAGGGTTTTGTCTCCTTACTTGTTTTGCTCGACCTTAGTGCAGCTTTTGACACCATTGATCACACTATACTACTTGCTAGACTTGAGAACGTTGTTGGAATAAAGGGAACAGCTCTCTCTTGGCTCAGGTCTTATTTGACTGATCGCTATCAGTTTGTTGATGTAAATGGTGAGTTCTCCACACTCTCTGAGGTAAAGTTTGGTGTTCCTCAAGGATCTGTCTTAGGCCCTCTGCTTTTCTCTTTATATATGCTGCCTCTTGGTGAAATTATTCATAAACATGGTATTAGATTCCATTGCTATGCTGATGATACACAGCTGTATATTTCAGCAAAGCCAGATGAGAGAGATCAGCTTAACAATGTTGAAAAATGTGTAAAGGACATTAGACAGTGGATGCTCGATAACCTTCTTCTGCTCAACTCAGATAAGACGGAAGTACTTTTACTAGGACCACATGCAGCTAGAAGCAAACTTTCCGATTACGTAGCATCTCTGGATGGTGTTTCTGTTTCAGCGTGTACGGCTGTCAAAGACCTTGGTGTTATTATTGACCCTAGTCTTTCCTTTGAGGCTCACGTGAATAATATTACCAGGATCGCCTTCTTTCACCTTAGAAATATTGCTAAAATTAGAAATATGATGTCGTTACAGGATGCAGAAAAACTAGTTCATGCTTTTGTTACTTCTAGATTAGACTACTGTAACGCTTTACTGTCTGGGTGTGCGAGCAAGTGCATAAATAAGCTTCAGTTGGTTCAGAATGCAGCAGCAAGAGTCCTCACTAGATCTAGGAAATATGACCACATCACCCCTGTATTAATCAGTCTACACTGGCTCCCAATCAAATCTCGCATTGATTATAAAATACTACTACTGACGTATAAAGCACTTAACGGTCTCGCACCGCAGTATCTGAGTGAACTTCTGTACCAGTATGATCCTCCACGCCTACTTAGATCAAAAGGTGCTGGCTATCTGTTGGTTCCTCAAATAATGAAGATTACAGCAGGGGGCAGATCTTTCTCTTATAAAGCCCCGCAGTTATGGAACAGCCTTCCTATCAGTGTTCGGGACTCAGACACAGTCTCAGTGTTCAAGTCGAGGTTGAAAACGTACTTATTCAGTCAAGCCTTTAATCAGTAGATTTTTTTCTCAGGTAAAGGCTCAGATCTGGAGGGAACATTGATATAGAGTGTTTGGTGAACTGGGATATTTGTATGCTGTCGTCCCCTCACATTCACGCGTTCACTCAGGTTTGTTGATGGTGGTGTGGTGGGCCGTCTCTTATCCCAGAGATCCCTCATGTCTGTGTTGCCTTCTGGTTCTCCCTTTTAGTTATGCTGCCATAGCGAGTCTTGCCGGAGTCCAAACTGCACAGTGACTTTAACTCTCATACAACAATAGGTACACTTAATAATCCATATCCTTCTCTTCCTGTCACCCTCTCTCTCTCTCTCTCTCTCTCTCTCTCTCTCGGTCGAGTTAAACATGCTCCTGAGGCTCCAGTGACCACTGTTCCTGCCCCTCTCCCCTCCGTGGATCTCCCCACTTCGTCCAGGCCTGCCTCTGGATAGTGTTCTCTTCGACTGGAGGCCACTCTGTGCAGCTTGGGACGGTTTGTCATCAACGCCTTGGGTGGTTCCATGAAATTCCGGAGTAAGAACGGGCGCTCTGAGGATGGATTGGACTGTAGTTGATGTCAACAGTCTCCTACACTGACTCATGAATACAGTTCGCTTCTGATCATCATCACTGCACCCCGCAACATTGTATACCTGCTACAAATGGACATTCGGTGTAACCCAGATGAGGATGGGTTCCCTCTTGAGTCTGGTTCCTCTCAAGGTTTCTTCCTTATGCCATCTCGGGGAGTTTTTCATTGCCACAGTCGCCACCGGCTTGCTCATCAGGGACAAACTTACTCATAAAGAACATATTCATTTTTAATCACCACATTATCTGTGTAAAGCTGCTTTGAGACAATGTTCATTGTTAAAAGCGCTATACAAATAAAAATGAATTGAATTGAATTGAACAGTGTAGATCGATGTTCTTTTATTTCTTACTGAACTAGGATTTATTAATATAACAAACTTGGTCTGGTTTGGAATTGATAGTCTGATAAACTCATCTTGTTTATATACTATATACTAGAGTAATGTACATTACTAAAGTGCCACAACTATGAGTAAGCATTATTAAAAAATTAATTAATTACTCAGTAACTACAAAATGTTCCAGCAGACCCTGAATACCTGTTTATTTCTGCCTGGAAGCTGCGACACCAGCTGAAAGAGAGCAACTCGGCCTGAAGCCGTACCGACAGCCACTAGGTCATCAAAGCAGCTCAGTAGCTTCACTACTGTGATCGCCTCACGTTTCCCCTGTTCAAGTCAGACACACAGAAACAAGCTTACTCAAAACATGAAACCAAAGCAGTAACACATGAATGAGTGAATAAGCGAATGGTCGTACCTCCAAGTTGTACTTATTCATCTGGCTTACTCTCCTGCAGTAAAGGTAGAGCATGCCGATGCTGCTGCCCACCGCGATGTAGTCACTGTTACTGTCCAGAGCTGTGAGATAGACGAGGATGGAGCGGAAGCCTTTCTGAACTTTTGCAGGGATGGAGTTGAGCAGGTAGTAAAGAGGGCAGAATTCCCTCAGGGGCAGACAGGGTGGTTGAGATGCCATGGTTATTAGATCCTTCTGCATACTGAAAAATGACAACAGTGACAATCCATTTTATGTTAAGTAAGGTAACATCTTGTAAGCTTTTCTTGCACTTTTGTGGAACCACAGAGAAGAGCACCACAAATGACAATAAGAAACACAGGCAGAATTGGATGAAGAAATGAGTACAGCTGATTTTAGCTCAGACTATAGCATCGTGCATCTTATTACTGCTTACATCCTCTTACAAATCTTCTGCACACTTTTGCTACAACACTCCATATGTGCTTTGCTCGAATGTGCTTTGCTGGTATCAATAGAATTGTTTGGTGTATCCTTATATTCAGTGACTTACAGTAAATAGGGGTGTGTGTAAAACTTCTCTTCAGTAATAAACTACTGCAAAACATAATGCATTACATTACATTCATTACAAAAAAAAACCCAAAAACATTCCACACAACTGCTGACAAACTGGTATTGCGACACTGTAGTCAAAGAGACAAGTGCAGCCTTGCCAACTGTGATCAGAGGCGTATGCAATGCAACTCAGTAGAGCTTTAATCACTACTGGTGAATCAAACAAACCATTAGCAGATGTGAGCAAACATCCTGCACTCAGTGTGGTTCTCTCACCCATGAGTTTTGGGCCCATGCACAGAATCTGAGCTGATCAGCACATGTCTATATTCCCCACAGCTCATTCCTTCTCGCTGCTTTCTGTCTATTCCTCTTTCTATCAGAAATGCCATGTATGCCATGAGATTCCATGTATCTCCTTCTTCATGGAACGGATATAGGGAAGGAAAAGGGTCATGAGGATTAAATAAATAAGCAATTCAAGTCCATAATTTCATCTAGAGACTTTGTGATCATGCATTATCTTTATAACCTTCAAACACGGTTACAGCGATCACACTTCCCACCTGTCAGATCATTTCTTGTTCACAGTTAGCTAAAAAATGTTCAGCAGCAATCCCTTGGCCATTTAGTTCCACTAATATCTAACATGTCACACTGGTTACACTTTTAAAGCCTCCACATTGAAAGAAGAATTGTGCTTGTCCACACGATCATTACATCAGAAAATAAAATCGGATTAAATGGCAAACGTTTTCACAGCACTGCGTTTGTGCGCTGGAGTCAGTAAACTAGCCTGTCAGTGCCCACCGCTCACACACCGCATCTGTCCTTCACCACACTCTACTTACACTGAGTCTGACCCGAGATACAATCACGCCACATTTACAGATAATATCGGGGTTAAATTCTCAGTCTGCCAGCAATGTTTTGACATACGGCATGAACAAATCACAGACATGTCTCCTCTTGTTGATGTTGCCAAACGACTTCTTCTATATCCTGCCTCACTCAATAAAGGCAAATTAAAACAAGACCGCCACCTACCGTCAAGGAGTTACAGCCGGGCCTCAACATCGTTCCCTTTCAGAACTCGAGATGCGTCGGAACGATTTGGGAACGTGACTGCGTTGTCCATGCTCTGAGTAATGAGTCTAATCAGTCAAAATGTGAAGACAGGCTGTCACGACCAGGGAGTATAAAGTGCACCTGGAGAGAAGACTGCATCAGCTTCTGTTTTGTTCATGAAGCGCTCTGTGTGAAATTTACATTTACATTTACATTTGCGGCATTTAGCAGACGCCCTTATCCAGAGCGACGTACAAAAGTGCTTTGAGTCTCTAATAATGAATAAATCTACACTGGTATGCTAGATTACAAACTTAATATAAATATAACCCTTGAATTCTACAAACTGGGAAAGTGCTAATTTAAGTATTTCAGGAAGAGGTAGGTCTTCAGTCGTCGCTTGAAGATAGTCAGGGACTCTGCTGTACGGACATCTAGGGGAAGTTCATTCCACCACCTCGGTGCCAGAACAGAGAAGATCCTTGAAATGTACTTACCTCTCATTCTGAGAGAAGGTGGTACCAGTCGAGCAGTGCTGGAGGATCTCAGACAGCGTGGTGCAGTGCGAGATGTGATGAGGTCACTGAGGTAAGATGGTGCTGGTCCATTTTTGGCTTTGTAGGCAAGCATCAGTGTATTGAATCTGATACGTGCAGCTACTGGAAGCCAGTGAACGGAGCGCAGCAGTGGGGTGGTGTGGGAGAACTTGGGCTGATTGAACACAAGTCGTGCAGCTGCGTTTTGGATCATTTGCAGTGGACTAATAGCGTTCAGGGGAAGACCTGCCAGCAGAGAGTTGCAGTAGTCAAGTCTTGAAATGACAAGAGACTGAACAAGCACCTGGGCAGCCTGTATGGAGAGAAATGGTCGAATCCTTCAGATGTTATAGAGAAGAAATCAACAAGAACGAGCAACATTAGCGACATGTGGGAAGAAGGACAGTTCATTGTCCATAGTTACCCCAAGGTTACGAGCAGTGGCTGAAGGGGAGAGCAGAGAGTCATGAAGTGTTATTTGGAGATCTTGACCTGGAGATGAATCGCCTGGGATGACTAGCAGTTCTGTTTTGCTGGGGTTGAGTTTTAGTTGGTGAGCACTCATCCATGAAGATATGTCTGTCAAGCATGCTGATATCCGAGCGGAAGCTGTGGTATCTGATGGAGGGAAAGAAAAGATTAGTTGAGTGTCATCTGCATAGCAGTGATAAGAAAACCCATGTGAGGATATGACTTCACCAATGGAGTGGGTATAGAGGGAGAAAGGAGGGGACCAAGTACCAAGCCTTGTGGGACACCAGTGGTGAGTCTACACGGGGCAGATGTGGATCCCCTCCATGTTACCTGGTATGAGCGACCTTCCAGGTAGGAAGCAAACCATTCCCATGCTGTTCCGCAGATACCGAGGCTTTTGAGGGTTGACAAAAGTGTCTTGTGGTTGACTGTGTCAAATGCTGCTGAAAGGTCCAGGAAGATAAGTACAGATGACAGCTTGGCTGACCGAGCAGCATGCAGTTTCTCAGAAACAGCCAAAAGGGCCGTCTCTGTTGAATGTGCCGCTTTGAACTCAGACTGGTTAGGATCATGGAGGTTGTTCTGTGAGAGATAGACAGACAGTTGGTTAAAAACAGTGCGTTCCAGAGATTTAGAAAGAAAGGAGAGAAGTGATTTGTAGTCTGTAGTTGTTGATGTCTGATGGATCCAGAGCAGGTTTCTTCAAGATGGGAATGACCCTTGCTTGCTTGAAGGTAGTTGGTACATAGCCAGATGCGCTAATGACGCCTGACATAAGGCAGAATGACTTGCCATTACGTTCAACATAATATATATAAACTCTCCCACTAAACGTCCTGTGTTCATCTTCATATTTTCCTTTTGCTGTGCATTTTTCCCTGCCATTTTGAGAGCGAACTTGACAAACTGTTTACTTAAAATTTAAGTAAACAATTTGCATATGGAAATTTGTGTTTGTGTTTTTTTTATGTGCGTGTTCGCTTCGCTTGAGTTCAATACGGTATTTTCGTCAAATGCGCATGTGCGTGAGATGAAAATACCGCGAAGTTTCCCAGTAGGGGCAAGAGCATTTAAGTTTTACAAATACCGTATTGAACTCAAGCGAAGCGAACACGCACATTAAAAAAAACACAAACTTCGATATGAACGTAAGAGCCGCATGAAACCAGGCAAAGAGCCGCATGCGGCTCGAGAGCCGCGGGTTGGCCACCCCTGACCTAGAGTACAAAATAATGGCCCCTACTATCTAGTGAGCTATATGGTCAGATACAGAGTCGTTTCACACTCGGCTCAGAATCAAGTCTGGTTTTACAACTATTTAAGCAGAATATAAAGCATACCATGTTTTTAAAAACGTATACTCCTCATACATTGTTTGTAGATTTAGAGAAAGCGTACGACCGAGAGAGGAGTTGTGGTATTGTATAAGGAAGTCAGGTGTGTCAGAGACGTATGTGAGGGTGGTGCAGGACATGTATCAGGACAGTGTGACAGCAGTAAAGTGTGCAGTATGAATGACAGACTGGTTTAAGGTGGAGGTTGGACTGCATCAAGGATCAGCTCTGGGCCCTTTCCTATTTGCAGTGGTGATGGACAGGTTGACGGACGAGGTCAGACAGGAGTCTCCATGGACTATGATGTTTGTGGATGATATTGTGATTTGTGGTGAGAGTAGGGGGGTGGACATGATAGACATGGGGTATATCGGTAGGAGAATGCTGAGGATGGAGCCACCAGGAAAGAGGAAAAGAGGAAGACCAGGTGGTTGGTTTGAAAGAGGCAGATGTAGAGGACAGAGGGGTATGGAGACGGATAATCCGCTGTGGCGACTTCTAATGGGAGAAGCCGAAAGAAGAAAATACTCCTCATACATGAACATACACATTCCAAACATACACATGTAACTCCTCAAAGCTTTACATTTAATAAATGTTCAGACACGTTTCCAAAAAAAAAAAAAAAAAATGTAAGAAGTACAACCAGGTTAACAACATACATTATACATCATTCTTTACATACTCAGCTTGTATAATACAATCTTTTGCACAATAGGGGGCAGTAAAATCACACGAAATCGTGTTGCTCATATATATAGCACACGTCTATATTCCCCACAACCAATTCCTATTCACCAATCTTCTCAGCGATCAATCCCTGATCGCCAGTGTTCCAATCTTCTTAGTCTTCTTATTGACATATCCCTAATAAACATGATTCCCATTAACTAATCCCTGATTACCCATCTTCCCAATGACTGACCCCATCACTGCTGTTCTTAATTAATAATCCCTGATCACCATTTCTAATGACCCTAATTAATATTTATAATAACACCAGTTGCACCTGTTTCTAATGACTAATCACTACTTGCAACTGTTCATTAACGTCTATCTATGCATGAAAACCTTTTTTTAAGTTGCAGTTACGGAATGCAACTTAATGCAACTAATCTTGTGGTCCAATTATAAAACATAAAACACATTTATATAAGATAGATTGGAAGAAAACACAATTTTTTATATAATACTAAATATTATTAGTTAAAAAAACAACAAGATTTGTTTAAACAAATTTGAATATTTTTATGAATATAAGATAATATGATGTCTGAGATTGAAAGTATGCAACAGAGGATTATCTGTCACAACATCCCCAAGCTTTTGAGGGTTTTAATGCGTCTGCCACTAGGTGTTGATGGTATTATGTTTCGAGGTTTATCCTTATGACTGCTTAAGATTTGTGTTAGTGAGAATACACTCCTTCTCTTATTCTCTTTCTTAAGTGTATGAATGTTGTGTAGGATTTACAGAATTATCATTATAATCAGAAAAATTCACTGTTTCCACTTTACAACTGATTCAAACAGGATCAAGCATTCAGCAAGTGCAAACATGTAATACTGTTTTTATATTCTTCATTAATTTCCTTCCTGTTTGAAGTACATTTTAAAAAGGGGGAGGGATACAAATTAGTAACAAGACGGTCTTGAATGGACAGTGAGGGCATTGCTGTCAGTTATAAAATAAAATTGGTGGTTGTTAGGACCAGGCTGCACACTCCTAAAACAAATATAAGATTTAATGTCAACCTTCACCCGCTTCCCAACCTCAAAGTGCTAAAAATAATCATCACTATAAACCTATTTAATCTCTGTAATAGTGTGGCCATGTGATCATCAAATAAATCAAATCTACACAATACCATAAAGCATTGAATGACTGATGAAACATGTGG
This sequence comes from Silurus glanis, assembly GCA_014706435.1. Classification (NCBI taxonomy): domain Eukaryota; kingdom Metazoa; phylum Chordata; class Actinopteri; order Siluriformes; family Siluridae; genus Silurus; species Silurus glanis. The sequence goes on along the minus strand of JAAIIK010000191.1, from coordinate 593,481 downwards.
TCTGGAAATCCACTTGCTATTTAGTATTTGTAAACACATTTAGGGTTGAGAAGGTGACAGTGCAGTATAACATTAAGGAGGGTTTCATGGGAAGAGTGGCCATGCATGCTAACATGAATTGATTTAGCTTTTTATTGACAAAGACCAATTACACAAAAGCAAGACGAATTGATCCTGGCAAAACAAGGGTGATGTCATTCGCTGATATTAATGACACTGCTGTCAGTTATCGGATATTAATCACTTAGACAGGATGTAATGAGCCAAAAAGACGGTTTTCAATTCAGCTAAATTATATTTAAATTCTACACAGACACTTTATAAAACCTTGACAGGAACCAAACCCTAGAGAAAAACGTACTTTTAAAATGAATATCTTTAACTTCACTTCAGTTTTTCAGTTACCAGGTATTGCAATCATGCTTGGTCATATAGTTATTGCACAAAAATCAAAAATTCTTCAGCATGTTTAATGGCGAAAATAAGATGCATTTGCTAGAAAAAAAAAATAACCCAGTGCCACAGATAACTGGTGCTTCCTACTTCACAAACACACACACACACACACACACACACACACACACACACCAAAATTCCTTACCACTGCTCAATTACATTACTCCTAATCCCAGTCCCTGCTTGCCCAACCATGCAGGCCTGGACTGGTAGCTCAAAAGATCAGCAGGTTAATATAATTTGTTAAGAGGTTAATTTTGGGCCAATCATGTGCTAATAAATCAAACAATGGTTTCATACTGTGTAAACGTTCTTAGTGATTAATTATCGATACCTAATAATTTAGTTATAACACAAATGAACAAAGAGGCAGAAGGCACAGTGAAACACTGAGCATTATCACAGACAGGATGAGCTTACGCTTAATAAGAACATTAATTACACATTAATTAAACAACATGCATTAAAATTGCAAGCTCAGATCAAAGATAAGTACTGGGCTCTTCTTGCACAATATACAGGTTAACAGTTTGGCAAAGGCTCACAAAAATAAGAATAAAGCATTCAGGAAATAAGGCGTTAACATATACCAGACATTAATAAACACAATGTCACTATTAGGTTGACAGAAAACGTTTATGGGTAGTGTAGTGTTAATAGTTCCCACAGATAACTATGTTGTGGGAACATTTATAAACATTCAGAAAGTGTCCTGACTGTACATCTATAGTTATTTAAAGTATGAAATCATCAAATCATCAAGTTCTAATTGACAAAAATATAATTGAAAAATATGCTAATGCTAATATCAACCATAAATATTTTTTTTAGTTGTGGTAAATTCAGTATTAGCTTTTTTTGCTTTACATACACACATTGTCAATGCAAGCAGATCCTTTTAAAATGCTAAAAAAAAAAGGTCTTGTGTAATTGCTGCTTCTACTGCACCTTTTGTTAAGTAAATGAAATCAACACAAAACAACAAAATAATTATTGTCCAAAGTCAGTTGCAGTTGTGCAAGTTTTTTATAATTATCAGGTGATCAGATTATTACCACAGATCCACAGATCCACAGATCTATCTATCTATCTATCTATCTATCTATCTATCTATCTATCTATCTATCTATCTATACATACATGTACCTCAGTTTTTAAATCATTATTATTATTATTATTATTATTATTATTATTATTATTATTATTAT
>JAAIIK010000191.1:579012-591807 GCA_014706435.1 Silurus glanis | reverse complement strand
ATTATTATTATTATTATTATTATTATTATTATTATTATTATTATTATTATTATTATCATTATTGATATTATTAATATAATATATTGGTTTATATAAAATGAATTATTAATAACTATTTTAATTATTATTATTATAACATTTGTGAACAACAATTCACATTGAAAACAATTTTAAATAAAATGCCAACTAGGTTAAATAATATATAAATATATATATAATATTTTGTAAAATAAAATATATAAAAATAAAATAGATGTAATGCAATACACTAAATTGATTAAATTGCATAATTGATTAAATTGATTACATAAAATTAAATAAATGTTAGATATGTACAGATATACAGATGTGTTCATAATTGTGTGTGTGTGTGTGTGTGTGTGTGTGTGTGTGTTACATTTAATATTTAATTTTGTATAATCTACTTAACTGTCTTACTTTTTTTTTTTAGCATAATTTAACAAATGTCTTCATTCCTTCCATCCTTTATTTATTCACTCCCTTAATATGCAGTATTCAATATTTCTCCTTCTATGAATATGTTAACCATCACACGTAAATATATATATATATATATATATATATATATATATATATATATATATTATATTATATATATATTATATTATATTATATTATATTATATTATATTATATTATATTATATTATATTATATTTCTCAGCAGCAACATGAAGTGAATTAAGGGTTTGAATGGCAGATGCTCAACAATAAAAAAAGTTCATATGTTTCTGATGATTATGGTAAGACTCTCTAGTGCCAAGATTTCTCAAAGTTAAAGTCAAAGCTGTTTTTGAATACAAGAATGTGTTCAGGACAGTGGGTGTTTTGTGGTTTCTCTGTGACACACTGTATTGTTTTGTCTTAATAACTTCAAGAGACAGGAAAACAGAGACTTGTGTGGGAACGATTGTTTTCCATGTTTTACAGGCATTCAACGAGCATGGTTCATTTCCAAAATAATTTAAATTCACACACACACACACACACACACACACACACACACACACACACACACACTATATTACAATGCATTCAGAATGGATTCTGACCCTATTTTTCAATTTTGTTATGTTGCTGCCTTCGATTTTTTTTTCTCATCAGTCTACACTGAGTACCCCATAATGACAGATTTGAACACAGAATTCTAGAAATGTCTGTCATTTAAAAAATTATGATAATAAACAAAATCTTTGCTCCATTCAGCATTCCCTTAACCAGACCAGTTGCCAAGTCTATGCTGCAGAAAAACACACCTTCCAAGATGCTGCCACCATCAGGCTTCTCTTTTGGGATGGTTTTGGGCAGGTTATGAGCAGTGCCTGGTTTTTTCTAGACATAAACCTAGCAGCGACGTCTGGACAAGTGTGAAATGAGGGCGAAGTTGGAAGTAACAAGTGAGAGGCACATGTGTGGCTGATGGGACTAATCAGTGTGCTATGTCCCAGTGACTGGTGAACTCGGGGGAAAGCTTAGTGAGTGCATGCGTGTGGAGATGTGTTTGGGTAGCCGGTTTGTCCACTAAAAAGTAGTGCTGAATTGGTAGCAAGTGTGAGATAATCTTATTCTACACTGGCTGAGAGTCCTCCAGGTGCCTGTTTGCAAACTCCAAGCAGGCTTCCATTGATTTTGCACAGAGGAGAGGCTTCCATCTAGCCACTCTGGCATAAAGCCCAGATTGATAGAGGGCTGCAGTGTTCTTCCATTTGAGAATTATGAGGCCGCTGTGCTCTTGGGAATCATCAGTGCAGCAGCAATTGTTTGCAGCCTTCCCCAAATCTGTGCTTTTTATTAAGTCTCTGAGCTCTGCAGGCAGTTTCTTTGACCTCATGGTTTGGTTTTTGCTCTGATGTGCATTGTCAGCTGTGGGGCCCTCTACAGAGAGGTGTGTGCCTTCCTAAATCATGTCCAAGCAATTTCCATGTCCAAGCAATTTCACTTTTCAACAGATGGACTCTAATCAAGGTGTAGAAACATCTCAACAATGATCAAGAGAAAGAGGAGCTAATTTACAAGGGTCTGAATATTTATATACATGTGATATTTGAGTTTTTTTAATTTAGAAAAATAACAGACATTTCTAGAATTTTCTTTTTACTTTGTCATTATGGGGTACTGAGTGTAGATTAATGAGGAAAACATAACATAACAAAACTGAAAAATGTGAAGGGGTTATGAATACTTTCTGAATGCACTGTATATTTAAAGTTGGCAATTTAGGGGGCATGGTAGAACAGTAGCCATCTCACAGGTCACAGCTGTCTGTTTTTTTTCTTTTTACTTCCCCTGAATGTTGCAAAGACATGCTAGTAGGTGGCTTGGCTCAGCAGATTGCCCCTCACTATGAATGTGTGTGTGTGTGTGTGTGTGTGTGTGTATATGGTGTTCCATTCAGAGTTTATTCCCACCTCACCCTCAGTGTTTCTGGGAATATATTACCTCTGCCGCGCTCTTATTTTGGATTTAACTGACTGCTTTATTGATTGATACTATTTTCATCCATGTAAATCTGTGTGAAATGTAATCTCACAATAAATCAATAAATAAATGATTAATTACCTCTTGGGTAGGTTCCAGGTTTTTGTTGCTTTATTTGCTTTAAAGGGCTCTCTCATGTCTCTGTCTTTATTTGTTAATTAATAAGTATTTTCTATAAACATGTATACATTTTTTTTAAGTCTTGCATTTTTTTGTCAACATCTAATAGATTATTCTCTCTTGTTGGAAGCAAATGCAGAAATGTTTTCAGAATTTTTTTTTCCAGTAATAAAGATGGAAGTTTATGCCTCTAGATAACCCCCCTCAGCTTATTTTGTTGCATCTGGTGATCTCTGTGGTTGTGATAGATGTAGTCGAGTGATGAGGTCATGGATTTCTTATATGCCCAGTATAAAACTTACTTGGCAATGAGCCTTCCATATCTTACAATATGCTCTGTTATAAATCAGAATGCAGTCACCTGAGAATATGGCACTAAACTTTAATTGAGCGCAGCAGTGTACCCACCTTAGATACCTTTGCCTTCATGGAGGAAGAGAAGAAGGAGAAGGAGGAGGAGGAGGAGGAGAGGATTGAGTGAACATAATTTATGACCCCAAGAGCTTTCAAATGGCCAAAACAAAACAGTACGCTCATGTTTCTCACATTAATTTTGCATGGGTTTTCTTTTACAAGGTCACAGGGTGGCACCCTACACTGGACACAGGCCTTATCCGTCCATCCCTACAAAAAAAAACAAATAAACAAATGAACCAAAAAAATAACAAAGACAGCATCTACACCTTTGTCTACAACAGAAGTCCTGAAAATGGCTCTTAGGTTGTGTGATCATAGCTACTAAACTCTCATGAGCATGAATAAATTGTTTTTTCTTTACACATGGCCTTAAGTGACCAGTGGAAAAAAACACAGGGTTTTTGAGGCCTGAGGGCACATGAGTTTAAACCTCCTCTTCTTCACGTCCGCACACAGTGACACGTTCCACATGATCTGAACGACTGTGTATAGCCTTTACTGATGGTTATCCGAGGTTGCACAGATATCTCCATGACAGTGTTTCATGTTTGAAGAGTTCGTGATTGATGTGTTGTCACTGGAAAGCCCAGTATAATGTTCTGCTTGAGATTATTCAATAAATAACTATTAACAAAACAAGTAGTTGTAGAAGTAGTAGTGAGCTAATGTTGCTGCACTTGTACTATAATTATAATACTATGACCTTATAACGAGGTTTAAAAACCTTGTATATTTCTAGTATGACAGAAAACTCAGGGTGCACTTTATTTTAGGATTCAGGTACTAAAAATTTGAAAAATAAATAGATAGATAGATATAGAAATGTTTTAATATCACACACAGTATGAAATAACACACACAATAAAAAATTCTTTGTTAAAACACCAACACATTTTTTTTTTTAAATAAACCAGTGCATTGTTCATTTGTATTAGTTGTTATAATCTGGTTGTTTATATTACAGAATCTATCACAGTTGTTATGCAATTATATATATGATTTTATTTAAGTAATCCCCAGCTTCTTACAATTAGATTAAAAAATTCAACTTTAAAGTAAGTTTAAATAAGTATTAAGCACAGCACCGTAGATTTCTTCATTCAGTAAACTGCAGCACTTCTGACAATAAGTCAGGTCAAGATTTAAAACACTGATACATGGTAACAAAGCCAGAATCAAACAGGTCTGATCGGTTTTCGAGCTGAAGTCACTTCACATCAAACTTCGTTTTGAAAGATCTTCTCTTTGAGTCTCATGTTGACCTTGATCCTGTAAGATACAAGGAAAACAGGCACTGGGTATTTTCTGTGTGTTTAGCTGTCACTTCTCTTCATAGACTTTATCTTTCCAGTAATTGTTAAACAAGTACTAATTACTCTTATCACTATGATCACTCAACAGCTTCTGCACATTTTCACTGCCATAGCCTTTATATTTATTTGCTGAACATATATTTACAAATATACATTATATGCTGTACATATATTTACATATGTATCTCTTGTAAGTTTGCACAATTGCTACTATTTGCCCTTCTGGGGGATGATTAACTACATTTCGTTGCTGTGTACCTATATCTTTTAGACCCTAACTTTCAGTATTTGCACCAGCACGAGAAGGATTTTAAAAGAGGATATAAAGTGCTTCTATAAGTCAATGGGTTGGATAAAGGGTGTTTGCTGAAATATAAATAAGACATTAACCTCTTAATTTGACTATGATTTGCCTTGTGCGGTTCTGTAACCAGATTTCAGGGGACGGACAGACCTCTCCATTTCCTCAGACATGCTATCATTGCATCTAATGACATCACCCTGAGTAAGTGTGTGTGTGTGTGTGTGTGTGTGTGTGTGTGTGTGTGTGTGTGTAGACGTATGTCTGTGTGTGTCTGTTCACCTAAAGAAATCATCTCATCCTTCTAGTTCTCTTGTTCTCCCAGGAAGGCGCCACAGTAGGTCACTGCAGATATCTGAGTGAACCACTGACAGCTCCAGAATCCACAGGGGGTCCAGCAGTATGTGTGTATGTGTGTGCATGTGTGTGTTTGGGAGGGTTGCACCCAGGTGTGAAGAGCTCCACTGCAGTCCAAGATTACAGTTCCCCAAGAGCTGTCCTGCATTACAATAGAGGTGTGAGGGAGGACAGAAGCACAGTGGGCAAGCTGTGAAAACAGAAAGACAAAAGCAGAGGGCTTAGAAGAAGGGAACACACACACATGGGAATGAAAGAGCAGCTGAGTGTGAAAAGAGGGATGATTGTGGTGAAGAAACCACATAATGAGCAGGGGGAACTTAGAATAATGACTTTATTGGGTTTCAGAGTTGCTGTAATGAGTTTATGAAGCCACAGTTGTGACAAAGAATGCGCATGTGTTTAAATGCAAATTTGAAGGTTATAAGAAAATAACAATTTGTTTTGCTATAATCTTATTTAACCCTTTTCAGTTGTAAAAGTTAATTAGTTCACTATAATAGCAATATTATTATTATTATTAATAATAATAATAAAAAAAATAATAATAATAATAATTGTTGTGCTAATACATTGTGCAAAATAGTTATTTCTCTTTTTTACACTTTGAATGCAAATCAAAGTAGTTTCTATTATATGCGAAATACATGCGAAGAACGTTCTCACTATAAAACTATAAAAATACATAATAAACAATATTTCTTATAAAATTAAGATTTTATCAAAAGACTACAGGAACTCTGGGATATACTTTAAAGCATATATTTCTTAAAAAATACCACTAGGAATTAATTTTCCCTGCATTTAATCAAAGTATATCATTTCTAGTGACTTCATCAAGTAATGGCCTCGGCAAACAAATAGGCTGTTTTTTTAAACACACATTCGATCAGTCAGGCCTTTCATTCTGAGCTTTATGGTACAGCTCCATTTCTGTGGAAAAATTATCCGCAAGAATGTTGGTAAAAATTACACCCTTTGAAGCGATGAATCATCAGCTGACTGGAATAAATATGATATAGACTTCACCAGGTAAGAATGGAGATTGGAAATACACTTTGCCATGACATCATGACCGGTGCTGGAATTGTGTGTATCCTGTGTGAATGATCCGTTCTGGTAATGGGATTAAAATAGAAGCAAGGTCACATCAGCATGCTTAATGAGTCATAGAGGGAGGAGCTCCTTGTTTTAGACCCCCCATGCATGATATATTCTGTTGATGACAGAGGGGGGATTGCACGCAAGATTAATTCTCTATTCTCTGACCTCACTGTAATACAATGAGTTGTTTGAGTAATGGGTCCAGGAGCATCATTTTCTAATGAACCACAGTGAAAATAGTAGACTTCATGAATACATTTTTGGATTATTCTCTTGAATAAAATGTGTTGCTTTCATTTTTACATCAAACAAGCAAACAATTTTATTGTATTCATTAGAACAATAATAAATTAATTTTCTTTTAATTCACAGCTGTTGAATTCTAAACTGTATTGATCTGAAGGTGTCAATTAGTTCTCTGTAACAACACAGCCCTGAGAGCAGTTCCGGCATTGCCCAAATCACAGGTTTATGTTAATGCATTCTTTCTAATAGGCTCTCGTGTTAATACATTTTTGTATATCAGATGCACCACATCACACTGTTGTTGTTGTAATGGGTTGATAGAAAAACAAAAACATGTAATCACTGATATGGTGAAGTTGTAATGTAAAGACATGTTCATTTAACATTTATGAAGTAATTTTAGCTATGCATGCTTTGTTAAAATATTCCCACCATGAGTCATCAAGAGAGTGGACAGATCTTTATGCTTTCTCAGTAGCATGAATAACTGCATTTATTTTTCTTGATAATTTCATTTTAATTTCTGTTATAGCATAAATCTTTTTTTTCTTTCAGCTGCTCCCATTAGGGGTTGCCACAGCAGACCATCTGTCTCCATACTACTCTGTCTTCTACATGTGCCTCATTCAAACCAACTACCTGCATGTCTTCCCTCAGCACACCCATAAACCTCCCCCTTGGTCTTCCTCTTTTCCTCCTTTCTGGCGGTTCTATTCTCAAACATCTCCATGCTTCTACTGGTATGTCATCTGGTCCAATCGACTTACCACTCTTCATCCTCTTAATCGTTGCTTTCATTTCCTCTTTTCTGTCCACTTTCTAGTTCACCATCTCCACATCATCAACTCTTCTCTCTCTGTCATTTTCTCTGTCACCCTATGATCCTCCTTCTTCTTAAAATAAGAATTTACCACGGCCATTTCCATCCTTTTAGCAAAATCTATCACCATCTGCCCTTCCACATTCCTCTCCTTCAGGCCATACCTACCCATCACCTCCTCATCACCTCTGTTCCCCTCACCTACATGCCCATTAAAGTCTGCCCCAATCTGCCCTCACTCCAGAATTTTTCCTTCTCCATCTCACAAACAACTTAAGGAGCATAGGCACTGATGACATTTATCATCACTCCTTCAACTTCCAGCTTCATGTTCATCACTCTATCAGAAACTCTCTTCACCTCCACTACACTCTTACTAAACTCTTCCTTCAGGATCACCTCTACACCATTTCTCTTTCCATCCACATCATGGTAGAACAGTTTAAACCCACCTCCAATGTTCCTGGCCTTACTCCCTTTCCACCTGGTCTCCTGAACACACAACATATCTACCCTTTTCCGCTCCATCATATCAGCTATCTCTCTCCCTTTACCAGTCATAGTGCCAAAGTTTAAAGTACCCACCCTAACCTACTCTCTCCTCTGCTTCTCCTTTAACTTCTGTCTCTGTAGATGTCTTCTCCTTCTCCTTCTCCTCCTTTGGCCAACAGTAGCCCAATTTCCACCAGTACCCTGTTGGCTAACGATACCTGTGACGGTCGTTGTTAACCCGGGCCTCGACCGATCCGGTATGAAATTCTGGTTTGTGATCCGTATATTTGATTTGTAGCATGTTTTATGCTGGATGCCCTTCCTAATGCAACCCTCCCCATTTATCCGGGCTTGGGACCGGCACTAAGAGTGCACTGGCTTGTGCAACACTATTGGCTGGGTTGTTATACTGTAGCATACATGATAACAGAAAAAAAATTTTTTTTTACAGACATTTATTACTTTAAATGTAGCTGTAAAAGGCTACAAACAGAAAATGTGATTAAAAATATATTTAATTGTTTACAGCTTGGGGTGAAAATGTCTCTGTTTTATATATCACACAACATCAGTGTGAAATAATTGTTCTAAAACTGCCAAACTTTTTCTGTTTTATTCCTTACTTCACATAGTTGTCTGTTTATAAAATAATTAATGCAGCCATAAATACAATGCATTTGTACGCACACTTAATAACCCCCCCCCCCCCCCCGCCTCTGTTTAAAATCATTTTAAGACAAAAAGATATTCTTTAATTCACCACAAAGCAAATGACCTAATTCCCCCAAATTCAAAGAGGATTAAGAGCTGCAAATCCTACGAGAAGGACTCATTAAAGCCATGCTACTGCCTGAGAGAGAACAAGTAATACAGTACAGTAATACACTTTATTATAAGTGATTATATGAGTATTATGTACAAATGTAAAGACGCATCTCACCATGCTATATTCTTCAAATTTAAGTAAACCTTACATTATAAGGAAACTTAAAGGGAATCAAATTTGACCTAAATGCAATAATTCATAGGTACAAATAAATGTATCATGTGGAAATCACATTTACAAAATATATCTGAAGCTTGTGACTTTTCATCAGTCAACTCATTTTTATATTGTTTAGCTGCATTGCTACTTATTGACTGATTTTTATTTTTTCAGTTACTGTCTCATTATTGCAATTTACCTGTAAGAGTTTTTTTGTCATTTAATGAAGTCATGCCATATATTAAATCAAACCACAAGTGATATTTACATTGAATAAACCCTTTCATTTAGGTTAGTTAGAACAATAGTTCGAATTGCAGCTGACAACCACAAAGGAGTGGAAGGGTGCAATAAATCAAGAGGGGAAAACGGCAATGGATGTAAAGGGGGAGGGGGGGGGGGGCGCTGCTGTGCCTGCATTCCAGGAAGATGATGTCATTGATGGCGGTCAGGGCCCAGCTGCAGGTGGCCACAGGCTCTCGAGCAGACCAGTGACAGTGTGTTACCATTAGCGTCTGAATAGACCTGATTAACAAGGGAGGCAAGAGGTGAGAGACCCTGAGCTTCTTCTCTGTGTTTGCTTAAGCACAGGTGTCAAATTGAGACACATCACCACTTTGACCAGCATAACCTCTGACTTGAAATTCACCTTAAATAATGCGAATAAATCTTGACAGCAGAACAGTCAACTCAATTTCCTGTCAGAATCACGCACTACAAAGCATGACACGTACGTCAATCACATGTTGAAGTTACCCACCAACCACCTTTACTCTATAAATGACCCAGACATCCAAGTATTCTTTTCTGCAGTTTTACTCCTGCACTGTTTTACTGATGATTCCAAGCCTTTGTTCTCATTTCTATTTTTTTATTCCGTTTGTTTGATACTTTGCTTTGAATTCTGTTTTTGTGTTTGGTATGGACACCAAATGGAAAGTTATAATGGCATTAATGGCCTTTATAAAATTATGCACTTTGTGGAAACTTGATAGTGGATTTGGACTCTATGGTGTAAAGCCCTAAAAATTCTTACATTTTATTTATCAAATCACAATAAAAAGTGGTTCATGTGCTCAGAAATAACGTATAAGAAACAGACAAAGAGCCATTTTTTCCAGAATTTTTTGGAACATGACGTCCAAGTTGACCATTTAAAAAGGAAGTTTTTTTAGTTATTAAGATTTTAATTTATGATGTTTAGTTCAAGTGACAAGTCAAATAAATTAATATACATAATAACATAAGATTTCTACTATTTTTTTTTTATTTAATAGTTGATTGTAAAAATATTAAATAAATTATGGACCCCCATGCTATGATTCAAAGACCCCTGGACCAACATTTAATGCAGATGTGGAAAGTAAAAGATCATCTCAGAACTAGCACTTTATATGTATAATTTGCTGTAGCACATTCGGGAACATTTTTTCCTCTACGAAAGTGTTCAGCAAATATTAGCTAACATTGCTTTAATTTCATAGTCTTCACTCTGCTTGTAATGTATTTTTTCAGACGACAGAAATGGAGCAAGAAATCGTTTTTTGGAATTGCAGTTTTGTTGTTTTTATGCATGACAAAAGAGTTATTGAATTAAGACCTGAACACAGCCAAAGTAAATTTTCCAAGTAATTTTTTTCTGTTGCCTCCTGATGTAATAAAAAAAAATGCCCTAGCTGTTCTATTTTGTTTAGGTAAATTTGCATTAATTTACAGAGGAAACGAGCAAGGCTAGTTATATTCTATTAGACCTTTGGTCATTGGTGGCCTTTGGAGTCATCATGACTTAAACTTTCCTATAATAAGATGAACAGGTAGTCATTCTAGTTCAATGTTAGATACATAAAACTGTTTCTGTGGAAAATGTGTGATATGCTTAACAATTCTGGTGCTAGTTTGATGGTTTCTGCTCTATCTTTGTAATTCTAGTGAAAAGTTTGCAGTTGTCTGTCGCACTGATATCAGATCGGGATAATGTTAGAACAATGAAAATTCAATTATGTTTAACAGACAAAAAATTTCAACAACTGAAACAACCCCAAACATATGTGGTAACTTACTTCTGATCAGAAGGTCGTGGTTTTAAATCACAGCACTACCAAGGTCACGTTGTTTGGCTAAAAAGTGGTATTAACACGACATGCTAAATCTGATCTGACTAATGGACTGTGAACACTGTGAGTTCTATTACCTTTGTCCATACGTCTCCATCTCTATCATAGTTACTGTGTTTATATTTGAGCCATATTAGAAACACTCCACCCACCACCTCAAGGCAGCAGTGACAAGAAGATTGTTATGTTACTAAGCCAATCTCTATCAGTGTTGACATGAACACTTGTCAGAGTCCTTTCATGTTGTGTTGTTGACACTACTCATTAAGGCTCAGGCCTTGTGGGCCACAAATACACACACTCGACTAGTTTATAGAAAGAAACAGTGCATAGTTCAAAGAGATGGGCAAAAAAATGTGAAAAGTCTGTCTTTGATTCACAGGACTTCCACCACTTTAATGTATCGAAGCCATGAACAATACTTGAAAGAATTAAGTGTTTAAAGAGGTGCTGGGAAAGGGATGTGCTTGTGTACTCTGAAGTGAAGCTTCACCATTGCTGTATTTTTCAGAACATATTTGTCTGTTCTTCAATCAATACTTTTGCTTTCATGTCCCTCCTTGGAATGCTTTCCCACCTTCACACACATACATTCATTAGTGCAGTGGATGGAGGCATGAGGTGTAGCCTGCGGCCAAAGTGCATAGCAAGAGTTGTGTTCTGAAATCTGAGAATGCTGCCAATCTGTTGGCAGACTATGGCCATTATATCTACATCCCCCTACCTACAGTATTGATATGTATTCGTTAGTTTCTACCTATTAATATTAAAGCAGCCAGGCATCCTGATGTTGCTACTGAGCTCCCTGCATGATCGCGCTGAATAAAGTTTTTACAATAAAAGGGCAGAAGAGGCCGTTGATTTCTCTTGAAGCTGAGCAAGCCATTACAATGCTGGAATCAAACACTAGAACCCAGTTCAGATACAAAAACATCAAACAAAAAGGTGCCATCCAACTGTGAGAGTGCATTATCGATTGGGACCAAGAGCGCAGGACAGCTGGGTGGATTTGCAGCAGGGAACACATGCCGAGATGGACGAGAGCCTCAGGACTCATGGAGCTGCAATGATCAGAGACGACACACACATGTTTTTCTTTTATTTTTTGGGAAAGACAGGCAGATGCACATGTGTGGGGCTGTGTATTCTGTTTCATCCACTAGAACAACCAACTATTGTGAAGCTTTGCTGAAAAAAAAAATGTCAGTTCACATAAACATAAAGAGAGGAACAATGCAGTTAATGCATGACATCTGGTTTGGCACTTTCAACCATGATTAATAGCTGGGTGTTAATGTGAAATTTCAGTATGACAGTACACTGTGATAATGGTGCCTGAAATAGCTGACATGTTATGCTATGCCAATACATTAATGGGAACCTTAACAAATGATTTCAATGGTGGAATTGTGGTATAAGATCTAAAAAGATTTGTGTATTTATATAGACACGGTGCATTCATTTTATTTATTAAGATTATTTATATAGCAGGTGAAAATGAAGGAAAACAGAATTGCTCTATATTTTTAACAAAAAAAAAGTATACTTGTCATACAGTTGCAGCTAAAATTGTTACAAAAATGTAAAGAACCTAAATGCTTTAAAGAATGTAAAGGGATTCTTCAAATAATTTATTGGAATATCTTTTTTTTTTTTTTTTTTTTGTCATTATCAAATATTTCACCTTTTACAACCTCTTCCACTTAAAATGAAAGAAGTATATGAAGGCACTGAAGGCAATGCTCACACACAAGTGCCTTTGATGACAGATTTGTTTTTCAACTACAGTTCTATCGATCAGTCGACTGATAATATCCCCCACTTCAAAGCCGTTTTAACTTCAATGAGGCTTGTTTAACTCCTCTACCTGATGACCTAAGACATGGTGGTGCACTCAAATCTTTAATGTCCTAAAACCCTCCACATAACACACGCACACACACACACACACACACGCACACGCACACGCACGCAGGCACACGCACACACACACACACACACACACACACACACACACACACACACACAC
>JAAIIK010000191.1:556667-569731 GCA_014706435.1 Silurus glanis | reverse complement strand
GAGAGAGAGAGAGAGAGAGAGAGAGAGAGAGAGAGAGAGAGAGAGAGCGAGCTTGTGGCTGTTGTATTCTCCAGTGTTTGCATTGTGTTTGGTATCAGGTAAGGGTCTGGCTCCTTCCTTCATTGTTGGCTGATAATGGTGCTTCATAAAATATGGATGACAGCAGATAAATGTTTAGTAGGTAGAGTGCAGGCCAACACTGGCTCAGAATAATTAGCAGCTGTTGAGAGACAGAGCTCAGCAGGGCCTCTCTTCACTCGCCCAGGCCCCTCACCTCTTTCATGTAGTCCCAGTTTACGCCAGTCATTCAGCAAACATCTGCTGAATAAACCTTAGCAGCTCTGCTTACTCAAAGACAACTTAGCCAGGCAACTGTAATATGTGACAATGATGCTGTTTAAAATAAACACAGCTAGAATTGAATGCTGTACAGTAGTGGCTCAGTGGTTAATGTTCACCGGAGTGTCGTAACATTTTTACAGGTTTGTTGTTCTTATTGGCCAATCAACATAAAGTGGGTTTTAATGTCTAAGCAATTAATTTGACTTAAGAGTGGCTTATACTGATGCAGATGGAATGAAAAACAGAATTCAATAAAAAGTATAATACATTGTAGCAGCTAATTCCAAAGTAGAATTTGATTTGATTTGATTTGATTAAACAGATATCTTTAATATCTGTTAACAATTTAACTATTAAAACTGTTAACTACTCATGTTTAACTATTATAATGATAGTTTTCACTGTTTTCAGTCTGCACCATGAAGATACACTTAACTGTTAATACCAGCTGTGTGTGCATAGTGCTATAATCCGGTAGCAGTATAATTATAATTAGTATAATAACTAACATTGTTTAAGTCAAATATTTGACTTTTTTAGGGCATATTTATACTGGAGTGTCCCCAGTATGCAGGATTCAAGCATGTAAATATAAATAAAATTAATATATAAATAAGATAAAATATTGTGTAAATTTGAATATTTAAATATAGTATTGTAAAAGCAGACTTTCTTTAATGTGTATGCTGTTGAGAACTAAAGAACTAACATACAAATACACATTTTTGGTCATTCACAATCCAACAGAACTAAGTTATGAATGTTTAAGATTTTTTTGACATAACCAGGTATACCAGTGGGTGCTTGTCCGGGATATTATTTTTCTGACATACAGTATATCATGTGGAATCCAAGAACATTGATCGTGGTTACTATAAACACAGTCTAATTCTTTTGTTTATGCAAATATAATCTTCTTTCACTAAATATTTAATGTGTCATGATATAAATATATATATGTTCATGAATATTTACCTTCACATGTACATAATTTACAGTAAAAATGGACTGAAATGTGTGTATGTATAATGCACAATTCTACATAAAATAAAATAAAAAATCTTTGATTTGCTTATGTTTATTAAACAAGTGTTTTGTTTGCATCTTGCAACAGCAGTTTAGAAATGTTTTTTTCTAAAATATTTGTCTCTAACATTACATAGTTTAGTCTTAAGGTTCAATTTATTCAGATGCAAATGTGGCTGGAAACATCAGAAACCTCCAAATCCTATCCTGCCAGGTCCAGCACAAGGTCAAAGGTCATAAATAGATCAAAGACATTGCATGCTTCTGGCAAATGCACAGCAGGTAGCCATGCAAGATCTCTTTCAAACACAAAATGACCAGCCTTAACAGAACAAGTCAGTCGAGATATACAAGAAAGTCTGGTGAGCAGCATGGCAGATGGATAAAGTACAGAGTCATTTAGAAAGAGCTTGTAGCTGGCGCACAGTAAAATGCATTAAGTGTTTCCAGCTGCAGGGGATTTGTGGCTGAGCTGAGTGATTGGAAGAGACTGTGAGATAATGTATGTGGTGCAGTGACAATGTTCTGAACTTTCACCCATAAATGTATAGACTTTCATTCAGGGCACTTTGTTGGCTGCATAAATCCTCACTCTGTTCTCAGTCAAAGCAGCTGGAATTATTTACCATGATAAGATACATGAGCAGTGTGCTCCAGTGCTAATACTAATACACTTAAATACAGTGGGGCAATCTAAAATACTTTTCCTATTACCATTCTGGAGCCAAATATAGGAAAACTAGTCAGACTGAAAATATAATACATTGTGAATAAATACATTTAAAGATATGAAAAGTAGTAGATTTTTTTAGAAAGCTGAAAATTTGACAGCAAAGCTTTAGGGGGAAAAAGGGTACTGTAATCTTGAACTTTTAAAGCACAGCCTGCAGAATTTAGTGAAGAGGTTGCCAGGTTTTTAAAAAAAAATCCCAACCCCAAATAATATAAAAAAACACAGAAACATTTCTTATCTAAAAACTGAAATCTGAAAATATTCAATCACAGACAATAATACTCAAATAAATGTATTCATATATTTTTGGGGAAAACAAGGCAACATTGTTATGCATTTCTGATTTACAGTAAACTACTGTATATCTGCAATACATATTCCTTTTTATTGTAAAAATAAAATAAATACTGTATAGTTTTATACTTTATAAAGTTGTTCCATTAAGCTCAAAAATACTGAACTGCATATCTCTGTTCAATTATAATTTGATTAATATAATAAAGTATTTAAAAACTTTTACTTTTGTTGTGTTTGTGTGTGTTTGTATGTGTTCTGTTCTGCAAAATAATAAAAAGAAATTATATAGCCATTAGTATTAAATGCTGTGTAAAGGACACATGCTGCTTAAATTCAGTGTGTCTCAGCTTTATAAATGACTCTGACAGCATGTCTAGCCATCTTTCTGGTATGGTACATTTAATTGCAGTTTAATAAAATTACATTATTAAAATCTACATAAAATCTTTTCCCCATCAGAAGCCCTGTTTGTCTGTGTTTTCTCTAGGGCATAGTGGACGAGTTATTATACAGAACCACTTTTGGGACAGACCACACTCAATTCTGGTTTAAATCAGAACATTTTATTACACCCTGACTGAGTTACTGATCAACTGAGGATGGATTTGGTCTGTAATTAATATCAATAGTTTGCTACAATGTCTTAGGCCTGCAGTTTGCATTAACAGTTTTTCATTTACGCACCCATCACGAACAGCACACCTCAAAATGCTGAATTGTGAAGAATTCTCATTTGAGTTACCGTCTCAGGGAGTTTTTCCTTGCCACAGTTGCCACTGCCTTGCTCTTTAGGAATTGGATAATATAGGCACTAAAGTTATACATTCCAACTTCTTAACCTCTTTTTCTCTGTAAATCTGTTATAAGATAATGTCTATTATTAAAAGTGCTATACAAATCAACTAAATTGAATTGAAATGGTATGGTGTAATATTTGCAAAAATAGACAACCTACTATATTAAAATGAAGATATAAAGCAAAAAAAAAATGTTCCACCTGTGTCTATGTCGGTTTTGGCCAATGTTTTCTTTTAAATTCTAAACTTGAAGAGTATAATTTTGCCATAAATTATGGATTACTATTTTCTGATTAATTTGACCACTAAACTAAATGAAATACTCATTTTAAAGCAAAGGTGAGGCATCTGGGATTCTCAGTGAATGTGTTACAATAAATTCAGCTTTCAACAGTCTTCTTTTTTTTGGGATACATTTTTTTATATATTTATTATATATTAATTATTGCTTTCACATAGAAGGGCCATATACAATTGCATTCAACTGCTTCCTCAAAATGAACTAGGTTAACCCTCTGAACCCCTCCCACCCACCCCGAAGAACATCTGAATATCTTTCACGCCAAGATCTAAGAGTGGATAAATATTTATTGATGAAATAGTTACAAACTAATGAAATATTTACATTCTTATATAAGGCATATGTGAAATTCATATTTAAATAGATTTGTCAGTTTCCAAGAGCCATAGTCAAGCACCTAAATATTTGGATACACACAAAAACACACATATGCTAGTAATTAATGAAACATGCAGTGTTATAAGAAAATGTTCACTAATGGAATGTGTGATGCGGATTGACACACTGGACTTGATTGCACTTTATATACTGTATATTATACCATATGTATATCTTAAATAGACATCTCCAAAAGTAACAGGACCAAATTAACATCTACATGTTTTTTTATAGTTAAAATCAACACTTTTTTTTTATTTCCCGGTGTTATAAAATGGGGATATTCATGTAAAGCGCCCACCATGCACGTCTCAGAGCTGGTAATTTAGTCAGTGTTGCGCTGTTATATATAATATAAAGTAATCAACACCTTCTGATTTAACAGAATCAAGTATTCTGCAAGACCTAGATATAACAAAAAGATTAGCTGTTACACAAGCCTTTCAATATAACTTTCGGTATTATTACATAATCATTTTTATAATTGATTACATAAACAAAACAAAACTAATGATTATAATCATGTTAAATTTGAAAAAGAATTGCATTAAATCACAACAGGTACATTGTGCAGATTTAAACAGCTCTACGTTTATAAAGAACTGATGAACATCAACTTGGCCTTAAACAGCCTTAATCTCTTTATCTTTCAAGTGAGATTCTCCAAAACAACTGTTCATGCTAGCTCTTTCTATTTTCCAGACTATAGCTGAGCTGCTGTCTGGCACTCTCTGTTTACCAGTGTGGATCGGGTGTCTTTGTTTAATAAGCAAGGGCATCTCCCCTCCTCAGAGGCAACCCAGTTCAGCTATCTCTCAGTCTGTCAGAGGGAGGGTCAGGCCTAAATGACCCTCCCCACTTGCCGTGATCAATTATTCACACCTCCTTCACCTGAGATGACTGACAACCTGTGTGTTAGGCTCTCTCTTGGTCTGTAACGAGGTGTGCTGCAGTGTATGACACTCATGCAATTTGTGCATGTAGAAACGCAAAATGCATATCTCATCTAAATAAAAAAAAGAAAATGGGGCAAGAATGGCAATTAAATTAACAAACTAACATGTCCATTACATCAACACGTTGTCAATTGAGCAAACTCAAAGGCCAAATGAGGTGAGGAAATATTAACAGATATTTACAAGACAATATAATGTCCAGAGGCTATAGTCACATTTCTAGTCATATTTCTGAGTTTATTTTATTGTATTATATTTCATCTATTTACATGTTAACATTAGCATTCAAATTCAATTTACATTCATGGCTTTAAATATCAACATATAATTTCCTAAATATTACAATATTTTACCTTTATATACAAGCTTTTGTAAGTGTGTGTGTGTGTGTGTGTGTGTGTGTGTGTGTGTGTGTGTGATAGAGAGAAAGAGAGAATTAGCAAGAGCAGACCCCTTCTTTTTTGTAATTATGTAAATAATAATTATAATAAAATAATAATAGTAATTATATATTTATTTGAAAACAAATAAATGTTTTAATTGTTGATCATTATTATTTATTTATTGTTTATTATTATTATTATTAGTAGTAGTCGTAGAAGAAGCAGTAGCATTTATTTATTTATTTATTACTGTGTGTAAGGATTCCAGATTTACTGTGATTCTAAACAAAAGAAAGCAGGTACTGATTAGCATTTAACAAATTAACAAAATTAGTTTATTTATTTATTTATTTATTTATTTATTTATTTACTATCATTTCATCCAGGGTACTGCTGCCACTTTATACCCAGAGTTCCTGTGAAATGGTTTTGAGAAAGACAAGTTAAAATCATTCACCTAAGAATGTTATTAGTAAAGAAACGTGTAAACAGAGGTATTTATTTACACTGTAACAAGGGTTAAACTGCTATATAATAAAAATAGAAAATCATACAATATCGGTGTAAGAGAGTGAGGTAGTATGCTAGGAGTGCAGAAACCATTGATCATCAAATAATAATTACAAATTACATTGTGTTCAATTTTTGTTCAAATGTGAGAGGAATACTACATGACTGACCACTAGTCATCCTGTGTTGCTTGTGAATGGATGAGAAATGTGTGCAATGATAATAAATGTAAATTAAATGTGTGCTACAATACGAAGCAAGGTTTGAGTTGTTATTAAAGAAATAGCTCACATTGATGTCATAGTATGCAGCAGTTTTACACAAGGCATTAATGTGTAAAAGGATCATTAACGCTTATCCAATAGAAGGTGGGCTGGGAAGGCCAACAGGCTGTTACTGGGTTAGTGTGCCTACTTCAGTCCCTTTTCATTCACTGCCATTGGGTCAGTGCCTCTTCCTTTCCACCTGACTGGCTGGGTGAGCTCCTGTGGTTGCTACGGAGCTTGCACAGTCAGAACCGGTGAGACCCTTTTTTGTGAGTCTCCAGGCAGGATTCGTGCACTCAAGGATGTTTTGATGGGAGGTTCATAAATGTGGGATGAATGTGTATGAAAAAATGATAGTAAGATAGAGGAAGGTGAACAGATACTGTAATGTGGGAGTGGGTGGAGGGGGGATCTTCTGACTGCAGGAAACAGAGCATGTGATTTTTCAGTCATGTGCTTATGTGCGTGTTTATGTGCATGTGCTCTTGCATTTGATCATGCGTTTTATTTTGACACTAAAAGATAAGGTCACAGCCTTTATTTCAGCTTCTCTATACCTGGAAAAACACAGTAATGCCAAATTTACTCTGTTGCCAGTAGTGACTGTTGCCATCTGAACAAGACCAAGTGTCAGGACATACTTGGGTCACCTTGTCTTTTTTCTCCACCCTGTTTCATGGGCAACACACTAGCCCATGAAAGTGTGCCGTCACCAATCATATCAATCATTCATCTTCATTTTACTGCCTCTCTACCAGTAGTGGCATCATTGCATGGATGCAAGTGGTGACTATTTACTCCGAACACAATATTTGAAAAATCAGATGCCAGTTTGATGGATGGATGTTAACAAGTTTAGCTAATTGACCACATTAATCTCATGACAAGCCTAACTTGCACTAAACAATCCCCACAATACCTCTGTACGTGTACATGGCATCACACTACTGGGTGTCATCCAGAAAAATAAATGGGGTCCCTTTTTGGTCTGGTTTCTCTCATGCTTTCTACTTCATAAGTTTTTTTTTTCTTTTTTTTTTGCCATTTTCACCATTGGCTTGATGATTTCGGAAATAATTTACATCCAGGTTTCTGTAAAGTTGCTCTGTGACTAGGTCTATTGTATTGACTGTTGTGCAAATAAAAATGAATTGACATTTTGAGAGAAATGCTCCAATAAAGATATAATGCTCCAATTTCATTTTAATTGCTGATCTTTCTCAGCATTATTTCTATGCCACTATGTTTGACTTCTTTCCCATTTCAAACCTTTACACTTCCGAGACTGGTTGGATATATGTCAGTGGCCTTCGTCTGAACTTGTTCAAAACATTGGCAAAGCTCCAGCAAACTCGATGTGAACCCTGCTGCTGTCCCATTTGTGGGTTAGGAGGGAATGGGGAGGTAACCTGCAGGGCCAATTGACAAAGGAACACAGTTTTACACTTTAAGGATAATAGTGTGTCTAAAGAACACCATTATTATTATTATTATTATTATTAATAATAATAATAATAATAATAATAATAATAAACCAATACTATAACAAAAAAAAAAAATTTCAATTCTTTCAATTGTTATTTACTTACCAAATAGCCATGGCATAATTTGCACACTTTTTCCCATTAGCAGTGTTTTTTGGTGTATTGTGTATTGAATTCATAATCTGTGGTAAAGTATAGTTTATTGTAATTGTATTGTCTTATAGTTATGGCATGTGTTGATATTCAGAATCAGAATCAGAAATAACTTTATTACATTTGTAATGCTTACACACACAAGGAATTTGACTTGGCATCAGGAGCTTCCAGTGTAGGAGAAGTACAGACATAATGTAACAGAATAGTAAAGCAGACAGTTAAATAATGCAATATATACAGAGTAAAAACAGTTGTAAAATAAATGTACAGATGTTATTTACAAGTGCGCAGTTTACAAATGGACTATTGGATTGGATGTACAAATCTGTCAGTTATGATGGACAATGTGTAGTTACAAATATTTAAAACTCAGTTCATGCTGAGTATAGCCTGCGTATAATCTTTAGCAATCAAATGAATTTGTCAACTTGAAATATTTCTTTATTTCTAAGGAAGTCGCTCGTGTTGCAGTAATGGTGGGGGAGGGACATGCTTAAGTGTTTGTGAGAAAATCTTGAGTCACACTCAGCCCCAGCTGTCCAAGTGTTTATTGATCTGTCATAGTCCCAGTGGGTGGAGAGGGCCAGATCTTAACATCCAACACCTGCCCCGCTTCTCTGGTGGAGCAGTGGTTGTTACAGAAGTCCATAGAGGCATGAATAGAGCTGCAGCAAAGTATGCTCTAGGTCAGGGGTGGCCAACCAGTCGGAGACCAAGAGCCACATTTTTTACTGTCTTACCGCAAAGAGCCACATCATACACATGGGCACACATGAACATCACCCATCCCTTCCTCTTATACACACACACACACACACACACACACACACAGTCTCTCACACACAAACTCTCAGTTCAACCAAGTCCACAATCAAAAATATAATAATTTACAATAGCGTTTTTCTTTTACTATGCATGTTGCTTAGTGGGACTTCTGGCATTCCAGGTCAGAGTGCAACTGTGATTCAATAGCCGTGTTAATGTCTGATATTCTGTGTTCAACAGTGTGGCGGGACAGTTGGATGTCTGATACAATGCGTTTTAGTTTGTCGTTTTCAGAAGACAAGATTTCAACAACGTCACTGAGGCATTATTTAACGAACTCCCCTTCATTGTTGGGGTTTTTAGGCCGTGCAATGTTCCAAGCCAAATTTAAATCTAAATTTTTGGGGAAACTGTATCTGCTTTTCTGCCTGACTTTTCAAAGTGACCAACTTGTGTTTGTGAAGTTCAGTCCCTTTGGGAAATTCCTGGTCGATGTTAGCATGGAATGAGCTGAAGTGGTGCTGAGATTTGAAGATTTGAAATGCGCTAATGACGCCTGACATAAGGCAGAATGACTTGCCATTACGTTCAACATAATATATATAAACTCTCCCACTAAACGTCCTGTGTTCATCTTCATATTTTCCTTTTGCTGTGCATTTTTCCCTGCCATTTTGAGAGCGAACTTGACACACTGTTTACTTAAAATTTAAGTAAACAATTTGCATATGGAAATGTGTGTTTTTTTTATGTGCGTGTTCGCTTCGCTTGAGTTCAATACGGTATTTTCGTCAAATGCGCATGTGCGTGAGATGAAAATACCGCGAAGTTTCCCAGTAGGGGCAAGAGCATTTAAGTTTTACAAATACCGTATTGAACTCAAGCGAAGCGAACACGCACATTAAAAAAACACAAACTTCGATATGAACGTAAGAGCCGCATGAAACCAGGCAAAGAGCCTCATGCGGCTCGAGAGCCGCGGGTGGGCCACCCCTGCTCTAGGTTCTCGCTAGGTTCCCTAGGTGTAAATGTGTGTTTTTTGTGAGTGACAGACCAGCATCCTTTCCTGGATGTGTTTCTGCCTTGTGTCAACCGATCTTGGCCACCATCCCTGGATATTCTTATAAATTAAGTAAAACTAAATGACAGTACCGTCGCGATGCAAATGAAAGATTTCCACAGCTAATTATACATTTGAATGGTATTCGTGACAAAATGTACATGTGATGCATAGCATGTTCATGTATTCTGTGATGTATGAGAACTCACTACCATCTAACAGAACTGGCACTGTGGGAATTTCCCTACCACGTGCCTGTTCACTAAAAAAAAAAGAGGAGGCGGGATCAAAACAAACAACCTGATTGGTTACTGAAAACCGAATCTTAAAGGTATAGTCAAATAAATTGACTCGAGAAATCAGACTCTATAATCATGTGATCGACTGATATACAATGTTCCTATTGTATTCTTTATTGTTTATTATATATATATATATATTTATATTGTGTGTGTGTGTGTGTGTGTGTGTGTATTATTTCCATGTCTAAACTTCCATGTCTAAATTTTCTAAATCACCAATTTCTTTTCAGAGATACATACCGGTGGGTGAATTGTTCATGAGGTGTAAATGAGTGTGTGAATGTGAGCTTTTGTGGCTGTAGTGTTTTCATGTCCTATACAAGGCGTATTCCAATCTCAAACACAGTGTTCTTGATTAACACCAGATCTGCAATATCCTGATCGAGATTAAGCAGGTACTAAAAGAAAACCAGTACAAATTTAGTACAAATACAAAGCCAGGTTATTGACAGTATGTGCAATAGCACTCCCTAAAGCTGTAGACAAAAACCCAGATGCTACAGCTGGACACTTATTGCAATGCCCCAAATCGTCCTAACATTGAATAAATGCTGGTAGTGGAGCTGAAACGGGTTTATCAAAGTATTATTGCTTGTAAAGTAGGCTCAATACAAATAAAGTTTCACGACAGTATAAATACTACCATTGGTGTAATGGATCAGAGTATCAAAAGATCGCACTTTGTCTTTGCAGAACAAAACTGTCGTGTTGCTTTAATGGTGGATTGTTGTCTTGTGTGGCGTGACGTGTTTGGGGCGGAGTGATGACGTCGATCGTAAAGAAACGAGCGTGCTGGAGGCTGGACTGCAGAATGAAAGTTGTCGAGAAGGAAAGAGGAGCATACTGATCAGACTTTACTCGCAACTGATCCCATCGGCGAATTTACGACTCTTTCAGACTCAGAAACAGCACGGATCTGAATACAGACCACAGAGCAGAGGTCAGTCTCACTCATTACAAAGGCAGGTTCTGTAGACAGGTTGGGCTGCAGGGATATAGTTTGTCTGATTTTTCTGTAACCATTCAAGTGGACTGGATAGACAGTTAGAGATAGCTGATGTTCTGTAATTAGTAGTTGTGTTGGTGTACGTCTTATTTGTCTGTGGTATGATAGATGTGGTCTGAAAAGAACACGGATGTAGTTGAACACCCGGTAGGCAAGTAGAGCTAACCGGCCTTCTTAGTAAATGATCTAACCAATCTCTTTAACAGCCTCCTGATTTCAGCTGGATTTGGATCATGGATTTCAGCTCTGTACTAAAAAACTGATCTGGGTCGCGGTTATGTCGGCTGTCATGACAGAGTCCCGACATGCTGTTAGGTTACGAGGTAAATAGATGTGTACGCACTGTAAACACATGACTAACTGCCTGAAAGTGGTGCGATGTCGCGAAATCACAGCTCAAAGACATTGTATGTCTTTTTTTTTTTTATTTTCACACTTTAAAGAAGATTGGCTTCATCTCTCTTAATAGTGATAAGTAGAAACGCAAAAAAATAAATAAATTATTCGAACACGTGAATCGATACACGAGATGCACGAAATGCCATGTTTGGGCTGTTAGAAACGGCTTCTAATTGTACATACTTCCATTGTTTTCTTGAAAAACAATCATTTTTTTAGGACCGCACATGAGTTCTCAGGAGCCTACATAATAAAAAAATGGCAAATATACTATTTCAGTGGTTTAACACGGTGCTTAATTGAGCAGTGTCTCCGGGTGAACTCAGGTAATATCAAAGCGCAGTATAAACCCAATAACATTCTCAACGCGTTTAAACCCCAATAGTTTTTTTTTTTCTATCAAGAGCGGCGATACAATCTCCTCAGTGGCCTGGTCAGGTATGAATTAGAGGCAGAGTTGAGGAAATGGACTGACTGTAATGCCGGTGTGTTCCTATATACACTCGTGTGTTGGGTTGGATGGCAGGCAGCAGCGGCGACGGCGCGGATTTATGATGCAATAACGCTGCCGTAAAATTAGTAGTATAATTATTAAAATTATTAGTATAACGTGCTAACAATACGACAAACTTGCCATAATGTCATAAAATCATATCCACTCAAACGTTTTCGCCTCCTACATTAAAACAGCAGTTGCTTGTTCCTAGCATTCATACAGGAAATAAAGAGGGAAAGTGCTTGATTCTGATTGGTTAATCCCGTTTCTCACTATAACCACTAGTAGCCAATAAAATGCGATGACTCCACACGAGGAACGCGATCATTTGACATTTAAAGTTGTTCAGTATATTTGGATCGACATCATAACCCTGTAGACCTTTGGATGAGCATCAACCTTAGAGCAGTTACAGCACAAATCATTGCCATTTCTTGTGTAATGTGTGCTGTGTGTGTATAATGTTAACCACCTGTGCTTTTAACTTTAACAAGCCATTGATAATAATGATTGATAGGTAACATGCTAAGCTGTGGCCTGAGGTGCCACAACAAAGCACTTACACAAACGAGAGACATGCAAGCTTTTCGCAATGTTAGTTTAGCATTTTCGCTGTATAACCCGAACAGTGTGCGGTGAACCAGATGCATGTCTGAGGGGTGTTTTGTGGGTTTGTGTGTATATAGGTATGTGTGTGTTGTGCGTTTGTGACCTCGGGTAGTGGTTTTGGAATAGTGTGACAGTCTCCTATCAATCTGTGTCCCCAAATATTTTAATGGGAAAGGTGCTGCAATAATTGGCAGATGATGAGTTAGATCAACTGCATATAATTCGAATCAACTGCATGTCAAAAAGTTTTACACGAAGAAGTAAGAGATATACTGAATAGGATAGTGTTGTCAGGTAAAAATAACAGATGAGTGATTGGGAACAGT
Source organism: Silurus glanis (assembly GCA_014706435.1). NCBI lineage: Eukaryota > Metazoa > Chordata > Actinopteri > Siluriformes > Siluridae > Silurus > Silurus glanis. The sequence goes on along the minus strand of JAAIIK010000191.1, from coordinate 557,139 downwards.
GGTGTTTAGTGATTGGTCATTGGGAACAAAGGCTGGTACAAGGACAACTAACTGACTACACTGCTGATGAATTGACTGAACCTACTCTCTCATACAACTGGTGTTGCAAGCAGCTGTGTTGAGAGCTGGAGCATCGTTGTCAGTGCAGGACTGACAACAGTGTGGGATTAAAAAGTCGGAAGATTTTGTCACCAGGCTTGTCAAAGTTGTCAAATAATTTAATACTTGGCATAACGGAGACCATACAGGTAACAAAAATAATATAGTGAAGTTTAGAAAAGTAATCTAATCATTGGTTGAATATGGCCCATGTGGGGTTAAATGCAGAATCTGGAACACTAGTTGTGTTGTTTATTAGTCACAACAGCAATGATACTTCTAGGTATCAGTGTGTACATTTGAAGACTTCACTTCATTTCTCATTTTTTTTTTTTTTTTTTTTTTTTTTTTTTTTTTTTTTTTTTTTTTTTTT
>JAAIIK010000191.1:532133-550115 GCA_014706435.1 Silurus glanis | reverse complement strand
GTGTGTGTGTGTGTGTGTGTGTGTGTGTGTGTGTGTGTGTGTGTGTGCGCGCGCATGCTTTTCTCCCCCCCCTCCACTTCCTACTCTTATACTTAATTGTGTAATTTACTCCTTAATGTGAAAGTACGGAGACTGCCTCAGGTTGTAGTCTTTGCAGTTCTTTATCTATTTTTTCTTTCTTGTTTGCTTTTCCGTTCTGCACCGCTGACCTTATTTGTGCCTCGTCTACACGTCATCTCTTAAGCTGTCAAGTAAATATATAAAATGCAGACATAACATTTTGACACAATCGAAGTTTTTCAGTTTAATTCATGTTGATATATTGGTCTTTTAAAACATCCCCGGGCTAACTTCAAATATTTATTAGTATATTTTTAACTTTGTTATTATTCCTTATGCGTTCTGCTTCATGTTCACTGTGCAACAGTCAGGAGCTGTATGTTTTCTTTTGAGTACCTGCTATTTGATCATTTTAAGATTCTTTCTCAGGATGCGTCTAGCAATGAGAACTCGGTCGGTTATGCAGAATAACACCCCCCTTATCTGAGTGTGTTATTATTTTTTATAACCACAGATTCTGTCGGTCATGTGCCATTCGTTACATGGTTAAAAGATTCAGTTTGTCTTTTTTTTTTTTTTTTTTGAGTCAAGTTTTCTTCCTTATGTCCTCTCAGAGCATTTTTTTTCACTTTGTTGTCAGTAGGGTTGCAACTAACGATTATTTTGATAAACGATTAATCGGAAGAACACAATACAATAGCACCTTATTAAACTATATTTATATATACTATATTTTCACATGATAAGGATTATACAGTTTTTGCTTACCATGCTTCGCCTTCATCGTGACACAAGTGTGTTTTCTATTCACTTGCTTTGCATAACTTCCAGGTACAATTTTCCTTGTTGCGTTTAATTTTAAATGCTCCCATGCATTGGATGACTCGGAATGCACACTTGGTCCTGCTGTACTTTTCGCGGGTGGCTGTGTTATCTTACCGCTGCGCTAACCCGTAGCTTGAGCAGTCCAATAAATCGATAACGGCATTCGTTGACAATGAATTTCATTATCGATTATTATCGATTAGTTGTTGCAGCCCTAGTTGCCAGTTCTGGATTGTTCATTAAGGGTCTCAATCTTCATTCAGATTTCGGGAACCCTGCTTTGTGACCTTTGTTAAGAGTTCCTTCTTAACTTTTTCCACTTGAAGGTTCTGGAAACTTTTTTTTTTTTTTTTTTTTACAACTAAACCAAACTTGATATTTTTTTTCCTCGAATATTCCCTTTGGTCGACCAGCAGAGAGAGAAAAGAAAATAAGTGCAAATGGACTTCTTTGTACTGCCATATGGCATGATGGGAATCTGTAGGGGACAGAGACTTCACATTTCATACCCTAAAGTCTCGACCGTGCTCATTTATCACCAGGAGCGTTCGCTTATCAGCCCCTCGTCTTGAGATTTGACGCCAGCAGTGACACTTCAGTTTCTAATGAGTCAGACATGACAAAGAGTAGTCTGTTATTCCCACGAGCCCCCTGACGAGCAGTTAGTGCAGCGCCGGCGGGCTGCTCAGCCTAAAACGAAGCGGCTGTAGAGAGTCAGATAGGAACGGTCGCTGCTGACAGATAAATTGCTGCTCTTGACAGGTTTGCGATGGAACCCCGAGGCAGTTGGAGGGATTATCTGTGCAGGGCAATGTTTCCAGGAGCTTTCCTTGTGGGCCGTTATGTTTTTCCATTATTATTTGTGTTATTTTTCGAGGGCTCTTTGTTCAGAATTTTAATACCTAGAGTTCCATAGAGAAGATACGTGCATGTGCGTTAGGTTTCAGAAACTACTTCCTGTGAGAGAGAGAGAGAGAGAGAGAGAAAGAGAGAAAAGCAGGTACTTCTGTTTACTAGCACTCCAGAGAAAAGGGGATGTTTTTTAAGAGACAGGCTTCCTGTCTGCCAGTTTGTTTAAAAGCTGTGCAGCACTTCTGAAGGGACCAAAAGCAACAGTTGGGGGGAAAAAAAACAATAACAAGGCTGCTGCAACCAGTTTACCAAAAATGTAAAGAGAAATGTAATTTGCCAGCCATTCACTTGCCAGCCAGTAAGGTATTGATGTAGGGTGAAGAGGCCTGGGGTGCAGTCAGCATTTCAGTTCATCCCAAAGGTATTCTCTAGGGTTAAGGTCAGAGCTCTGTAGCAAGCCACTCACGGTCATCAGCTCCAACCCATGTAAAGCACATTTTTCTGGAGTCGGCATTGTGCACAGGGGCATTGTCATGCTGGAACAGGTTTGAGTCTCCTACTTCAAGTGAAGGGAAAATTTAACCACCACCTTCTACCACATTCAAAAATTACTATTTTACACAGTAAAATTACTGTGTCCTAGTAGATTTGTCCATATTGTGTATGTGTAGTGTTTGGGGTGAGCTGTATATAGTTGTAGGCGATCTGCACATCAATATTATTATTATTATTATTATTTTTATTTTGTATTTTTTTCAGCACCAGGTGTCCAACTGTCACATTCTGTTATGGATAGCTCAGTGATTTTATAAAGTGCAGACAAGGTCTCCAGTGGGTCTGGTGACATTTACTGTGTGTAATGTACATGTATGTGTTTATTGCTGCTGTTTTGATAAGCAGAGACTCTTGGGAGCTCTGCAGCTGATGGTGAGCCTGCACGCACGGCTGATAGGAAGCCCGCAGAAGTGACGGGTGACGTCTGCCTCAACTCTATTGCTTATCTCTGGTTATATTTAGCCTTTGACTCATTTTGACAGTTAGTCATGTGGTACGGAGTCTCTTACTCGCGCACACACACACACACACACACACACACACACACAGACATTGCGTGCCACTATGTTTTGGGTGGGAACTTGTGTGTCTGCTTTGAAAGGTCATTCTTAAAGACTTTTTGCTTTCTCAGTAACGTTGTGTTGTCAGTTCTGAGGCATAAAGCATGAGTCTGCTGTAATGCAGCTTTGGCTGATGTAGCCTGTTAAACTCTTTTACTTGCAAAGCTGTTCTCTGAAATCATTCTAAGACTTGGATGAAGTCAGGGTGTGTTGTGCTTATGATTGCACGATGACTAGGTGTAAGGGTGCTTTCACACTTATTTTCCCCATTCAGTTGTCAGTGAAAGTTTTTTTTTTGGTCACAGTTGAGTGCTTCTAAACCAAAAGCTTTTGTAAAAGTGCAGACTGAGATCATGTTTTTTATTTTATTTTATAATGTTTGGGGGGGCTTAGCTGTTAGTGACTGAAGTAAGGGGATTTACTACATGAATGAAAATGTATTCCCTTTATTCCTAATAGCAGCTTTATCCTGGTCAGGGTCACTGTGGATTCAAAATCAACAAATTGACTGCCAGGTCATTGGATAACATTTATTCAGGTCTTGGGGCGATTCATACAGACAATACACCTACTAGTATGTTTTTTGGGATGTATGAGGAAACCGGGAAACCCAGAGGAGACACCAGGCAGATGCAGGGAAAACATGGACAGAAAATAACTTGAATTTAGGGATTTTAATCCTGGACCTTGGAGCTCCATAAATGAGTAAAATCTGAATCTTAAGATACTGAATCTCAGATACTGCTTGAGGTGATCTGAAGCATGTTATGAAGCTGAACAGAGCCTGATGTCACTTCCTGTTACGGTTCGAGCATGTAAACTGATCTACAAGGACAAAGGAAGAGTGGCACTTGCACAACATAATGCAATTCCTGCTGCGATCTGTGTGAGTCACTGCCAGTCGTTATCTCATAACAAAAAGGCCGATAAGAGTTCTCCTACACAGGCTGAAGTCTGTGTTTATTTGTTCTAGTCAAATCCTTCAATGTCCATGATGAATTATTTATAATTATTGGATTTAAATGTCAATGTAAAGCAAATCCATGTTGTGAATATGTACAAAATTATTATACACAAAATAGGGATTCTGTAGTATCCACCTCCATTTTCAGTGAAACTTTTTCTGTTTTAAATCAATAAATATTAACATATTTTTTGCCTTTGTTAAATGTCAGAATCGAGCGAGGGCGAATTTTTATGTATTTTTATTATCACTTTCATCAAAGTCAGAAGTATACATACACTAAGTACATACACTAAAAAAACTCCAGATGATTCCATTCTGAGCTTAAGAAGCCTCTGATAGGTTAATTGAATCCATTTGAGTTAATTGGTGGCACACCTGTGGATGCATATAAAGGCACACCTCAAACACAGAGCCTCTTTCTTTGACATCATGGGAAAATCAAGAGAAATCCACCAAGACATCAGAAAAAGAATTGTTGACCTCCACAAGTATGGCTCATCCTTAGGTGCAATTTCCAGATGCCTGAAGGTCCCACGTTCATCCGTTCAGACAATAATACGCAAGTATAAAAAACATGGGAATGTACAACCATCATACCGCTCAGGAAGGAGACGGATTCTGAGTCCCAGAGAGGAAAGTTTTTTTGTTGCGAAATGTACAAATCAATCCCAGGACAACAGCAAAAGATCTTGTGAAGATGCTGGCTGAAACTGGTAAGACAGTGTCATTATCCACAGTAAAACGAATACTGTACCGCCATGAGCTGAAAGGTTACTCTGGGAGGAGAAAGCCATTACTTCAAAACCACCATAAAAAGCCAGACTACAGTTTGCAACTGCACATGAGGGAAAAAAATCTTAATTTCTGGAGACATGTCCTGTGGTCTGACGAAACAAAAATTTAACTGTTCGGCCATAATGATAAACGGTATATTTGGAGGGAAAAGGGCGAAGCTTTGAAGCCTCAGAACACCATCCCAACTGTCAAGTATGGGGGTGGTAGTATAATGTTGTGGGGCTGCTTTGCTGCAGAAGGGACTGGTGCACTTTACAAAATAGATGGCATCATGAGAAAAGAAAATGATGTGGATATATTAAAGCAACATCTGAAGACATCAGCCAGGAAGTTAAAGCTTGGGCGCAAATGGGTCTTCCAAATGGACAATGACCCAAGCATACCTATTGGTATTGGAGTGGCCATCACAAAGCCCTGATCGCAATCCCATAGAAAATTTGTTGGCGACACTGAAAAGGCGAGTGCGAGCAAGAAGGCCTACAAACCTGACCCAGTTACACCAGTTCTGTCAAGAGGAGTGGGCCAAAATTCCAACAAACTATTGTAGAAAGCTTGTGGAAGGATACCCAAAACGTTTGGCCCAAATCACAGTTTCGGGGCAATTCCACCAAATACTAAGGAAGTGTATGTATACTTCTGACTCTGATGAAAGTGATAATAAAAATACATAAAAGTTCTCCCTCGCTCGATTCTGACATTTAACAAATGCAAAAAATGTTAATATTTATTGATTTAAAACAGAAAAAGTTTACTCTGATTTAATGTATGACAGTAAAGAAATAAAAGTTTTTGTGTTCTTTTATGAAGTGTATGTAAATATCTGGTTTCAACTGTACAAGACCATGCCTTTCTTTTTATAAATGTGGTTGAGTAGGGATTATTGTAGGTACTTTTTTTTTTTATATAGGATCAAATTAACTGTTGCTGGTCTTTCTGTTTTGCCAGAATTGTGGCTTAGTATTGCACACATTGCACAAGCAGCCAGGCCTGTCATGCTGAGTGGAGCAAAGTGTTTGTGTGTATCTAAGTATGCGTATGTCCAGAGCACTTTAATCCCATTCACTGCAATTTTTGTATTGTGCCTAAACCCTGATTGTGTTATCCTCTAAATCTCTTCAGATCGACTGGACTCAGTTCCACAGAGAGTCTTGAGTGAGATTAAGCCATGCATGATTTACAGTTTAACTGTGATATTTAACTATGCCACCGTTTCAGGTGACTGCAGTATCACGTATACTATGTTAAGTCCCTGATCAAGTGTTATCTGTGTAAATGACTGTAATTTACGCTTTAGCAAAGGAGTTTCTGATACGGAATAAATATTGTGTTTACAGTACAGGATTATTATAATCCTGTATCATTATAATATGCCAAATAGTTATTTTTGAAGTAAAATCTTGTGCCACCACTTAAGATGTGTCCACTTCTGATAGTCACTCGTGTCTGGATCATGCCACGTTTTTGTGTCATATAGACAGTCAGACAGACTGCCTCTGTTATGGAAACATCAGTAGGGTTCCGGCGTCTGGTTTTCACTCACACGCTTTGCCTGCTGCCCCCATCTCACCCTGCCTGCATGATATGACCCAAATAATGTAGTGTGTGTAATCCAGATTGGATCCAGCCCTGACTTCCTGTCTCTTTTTGTTTATTTTCAGCAACACCAAAACCAAAGGAACCAGTGGCCATTTTGGTTGCGTTTAGCCTCAGCGCTGTACGCTATCCTTTTTGAAGGCGAGCCAGCGGTGCACAGGAGGAGACCGGAGGATCGCAGGTGAGAAGGATGCCGTGACAAGATCCGCCACCTCCGCTTAATGGCACTGTTCGACTTTCAACACGGGTTTTTAGGGGAGAAAATGAGAAGGAGGACAATCTCCGCGGGACGGGGACCTCCTTTTTCCCACCTCAAGAAGATGCCATGGTGTTCATAAGATTATTTTCATATAAGACTTGTTGAGATGTTTTGTACAATATTTTCTGTCTTTTCGAATTTTGCTTGCACTTCCTCATGTCTACATTTTGAACAACTTCCGCCCTGGGAATGCCTTATCATCTCCAGCCACTGCATAAAAACTGAATACTGAATGTGGACTATAGAAGAGAAGGTGGTGGTTTGGAAGGGTGTTTTTTTATTTTTTTTTTTTTCTTCTTCACTAAATTTCTTCCAGGACATCAATCAGCCTGACTTAATCTCAAAGAGTTTTGCACCTCAGTATATCTCTGTAGAGATTCATTATAATTATCATTTTTTTTTTACTTTTTTGCTATTTTTCCCCATAGCTATTAATAGGAAGTAGACAGGCCTCTAATACTTGAAGTTAGTTTTTCTCACTGATTGTCAATAATCAGCAAGGGAGATCACCAAATAATTTGATGCCTGGAGGCAATGTGTGTCATCTCCATTTAAGACTGAAGAGCAAGATTACAGTGCCTAGAATTGTATAAACTTTTTTTGTTTGTTTTTTTACTCAAACCACCTTCCACAAATCTTGAGTGAAGGTTTCAGTAACCATGATTGCTTAGAGGCCTGTTTTTTTCCCTCCTGGTGTTTTACAAGGAAATTCACTGTGGGTATTAGTACACAAGTTTAACACCAAAAAAACCTCAGTTCTGATTCTCACCACATGCATTCAGGTTGATATAAAAGAAAAAAAATTCACTGAATTTCTACTGAACGTTTTATTTACCACTGGTCCTCGTGGTTGGCTGTTGAACATCCTTGTAGCCACTTGTTTTTCTCAGCCACAGAGCAATACTGTGTCTGTGTGAAGTGACTGCATTTTTCCTCTCAGGATACTCTGGTGTTTTTATCTTACAGAATTTCAAGTTGTGATTGTGCTTTTTATACCGTTCAGTTTAAATGGGTTAAATGGGGGTTTTTTTTTGTTTATTTTTTTTTATAACCACTACTTTTTGCTTGTTTTAGATAAGGATGCTCCTCTGTAAATTGTTTGTAAAACTGTAATTGCCTTGTTTTGAAGACACTGATGGATTCTTAATGCTGTTTTTTGCTTGTAGAGCTTTTTCTTTTTACATGTTATTTTATTTAAATTTTATTTTAAAGGAGTGATTGTATATTTTGTGAAATTTGGTTTTTAATTTCCAACTGTTAAGGAGCTTTTTTTTTTGTTGTTACATATAAAACTGTAGTTACATATGGATACATTAACATCAGATGCAGGATATCATTGAATGTGTTATGAAGGACCTAGGATAATTTAGTTTTAGAACATTTAAAACAAAAGTTTTAAGATTAAAACGGATAGCATGTTAGTGTGCTAGTTTCACAAGAAATGGCTTTAATTATATTAACTGTAGTCCTACGATTACACAGGTACACAGACATGGTACACAGTACAAAAAACACCTCTAGTTCTCATCAACAGTTTTGCCAGCTGTGGAAGTGAGCAAATGAGTAAGTGTGGGGCACAGGCTACTTCAAGCATGGTGAATGTCCAAAGAAATGCTAACCGTTTGATTCCTGCAGATCGTGAACGCTGAGCCAGTGACTGTAGCCCTCACAACTCTGTAGCTACCTTTCTCACTTCATCTAGTCTCCATCCATATATACATTCACTCCTTAACCTTTTGCGTTTGCTTCTATTTGTAATTTAAATTGTTGTTGTTTTTTTTTTGTCCTTTTTATTTATTTCTTTGTATATTGATCCATTGCTACTGTATAGGTTGTGTGCAATTTCTTTTCTGTGTTTCTTGCCACTTTTGTTTTAATCCTGGATGTGTCCATGTTTTGTCTTCTTCCTCACCCTGTGGATTAAGGAGGTGAAAGGTTAGCCTTTTTTGGAGCTTGTTTCATGGTGATAATTTTCTGAATGATTTTTTTTAACATTACTTTTTTAATATGGCCAACTATAATCATTGTAGTCCCACAGGACTGTATTATGTTATGAACTATGAAGGGAGAGGGATTTGGTCATTGTTTCGAAGGTCCGTTGTCCTTGGTTTCCTCTGAAGAACATGAATGATCATGTAAAAAATGGGAAAAAAGGTAACAGTACTGAATCTATTTTCCAGACTGAAGGAATCCAAAATCAGTGAAGGACAACCACTTTCAGATGGGCGACAAATTAAAGGTAAAGGAAATAGAGGCTGTTATACATTCTGGGGGATTTTGCTGACCATTTAATTTGTCACCTGTCTACCTTTTTATATTAAACTTTTTTTTTTTTATTTTTTTTACAATGCCATTGAAACAGTGTACATATATATTAACAGGATTATCGGACAAAAAAGTCCCAGAGGAAAGTCTTTGCCCATGATTGAACAGTGAATGAAAATATTTGGCCACCATTCTCAATGACCACATTTCCATGATGCTCACTGTCTCCTACCAGGTCTTGCTCAAAGTTTATATAATATAATAGTACATCTGTAAATATTTCTCAATGACGAAAACAGGGTAGGAAAGATTGATCAAGACCATTTTAATGAGTTAGCTCTCTATCTTCACTGTATTCACTATTTTCTTGATTTACATGCACTGGAAAATATTTAATATTTTCGTCCAATCTAATCCTTGATTTGTTGGGGTTGTTTGTTTTTCTTTCTTTCTTTCTATTTTTTTTTTTTTTTTTTTTTTTTAAATAACTGTTCCAGTGTTTTGCTAAGCAGTCGCTCCTGAAATTCTCATAATCTACTTCAGGTGACAGGCACATTAGTTTTTACTTTTTATTCAAAAGCACACCATGGTATCCAGTATTAGTTTGATGAAGTGGTTTGTACAGAGCAGAAATGAGGAGCTGAGGTCTCCCTACCAATTTCAGATGTTCAAAGACTTTCAAGGTTTAAGAAGAATCTTGAGCAGGCCCGTCATTGTTAGACACCAACAGTATCATAAAAAGTATTTTGGTCTCTAAAAGTAGTTTCCAATTTCCAAAATTAGGTGTACTGAAGGTATAATACTTTGCTTATGTGTTTGGACAAATCCAGTTTTATTTTGATCATTTGCAAGGAAACCACAAAATAAATGAGTTTTATCAATTGGCAATTGTAATAAACTACACGTTTTTTTTTTTTTTTTTTTTTTTTTTTTTTTTATTGTCAGAAACTTAAATGCAGTTATTGCAATGTTTTACAATTATGGAGATGCCTAAAAGCCTTTTAGTTCAAAAGTTAAAAAAGAAAAAAGTCTTGAGGCCCACAATTCTCTGTATACCAAGAAATAAGACCCAGCGAAAATGTAGCATTTGTTGTAAACATTGAACTGTGTGTCTTCGAGACTGTACTGTGCACTCTGGAAATTGTTCTTTTCTTATGTTTTGTTACAGTGTAGAAGTTTTAGACAATGTTATATAGTGCAATATGCTGTATATAAGAGCTTGGCTCTACAAAAAATTATTTCTGACTCTTTTTTTTTTCATTGGTACATTTTTTCATTAAAATTGTATTAAAGCCTGGAATGCTCTGGGATGTGTTTATTATTAAATGCACACTGGTTAAACTTTTGAGTAAAATAACTTGAGGGTGTTTATTGGAGTCAAGCTGTGCTCAGGCAGAATGAATTGTTCCTAATCTCCCTCTCCCTTTCCCTCTCTCTCTCTCTCTCTCTCTCTCTCTCTCTCTCTCTCTCTCTCTCATCCACTTGAATCGGCGAGTCAAGGTCCATCCAGCTGCTTCCCTCTCCTACTGCGAGGTCATTAATTCATTGGGCCATGCTATACTTCCTGCTCTCCCTAATGACTGCCTATCCACACACACACACAACTATAAATGTTCTCGGCTAATGCATCAGTATAGACCATGCAGGAAAAGTTTCACTAGAATCAAAATAATGATTTGTGTTAATAGACAGAGAAACAGAAATGCAGAGAAAACCCTAGCTTTATGTTATGAACACTGAGTTACCTTTAATAGTATACACTCACTCAGTCACTTAATTTAGTCATTTGCTACAGTTCGAGTTGTCATAAATAAGGAGCCCAGAATATACCCTGGATGCGCTTCACATATTCACCCACAGTTAGGCAACAAGAGTATTCAGTACTTTAAAAAAAAATAATTACTTAGTATATGCACTTGAAATTTCAGACATAATGTCAAATATGTAAAAAAACAACAAATAAACATCACATTCAGACATCACAAATTAACATTAGTACTTAGATGCAGCAATGTTGAACAGCTCAATGACCATTGCTCAATCATACTCTTTCCCAAGTCCATAAGGGTCCTTCTGATTTACATTTGCAACTATTGCATAATTTATTAAATTATTATATTACATTATTATAAAAGTTAATCCTGCTTTGTCATGAGATGACTAAGCCATGCAAGTTCATTCACATTCTTATTTCTAGTAAGCAGTCTTGACTTTTATGTAAAATATATGCTGTTTGTTTGAAGGCACTGTCTTTTTTGACTATCCATCTTCTTTTTCATGTGTTTTGGCAGTGTTTTCTGACCAATATGTCACAACTACATACATGCACCATTTGCAGAGAAAAAAAATGTTTGGGTGCCAATTTTAGATGCATCTCTGTGCATCCTTTTTAGCAGAAGGGATTTTTGTGTGTGTGTGTGTGTGTGTGTGTGTGTGTGTGTGTGCGCGTGGGGGGCGGGGGGAATTGATATCAAGAATTGATATTGCTGCAGTTTATTTCTTATTGTGCTCAGTTTAAAAGTTGTTCCAGCTGCATCCAGGTTGTCCTGCAACTCATTTCAATGTTGGCTACTATGTTACTTTCCTTATTCTTATTCTGAGAGTGTGAGGTGAAATCTTAAGTGACACACCAGTCTGGGGGCAAATAGTTGCGGTTACATGAACTTTTCACCTGCATAATATCAAGCCAATTCTGTTGACAGGAATGTTAAGGTTATGACTTTTAACTGTTTTTCCCAGTGGTTATTTCATAATGTTCCAAAGAACTCTGGATTTATTTTAATATTCTGGATATTGTTCAATAAGAAGGTGTAGCTCATCTATTAAGGCGCTAAACTTCTGATCACAAGGTTGCAAGTTCATATCCCAGCCCCACCAAACTACCATTGTTGGGTCCTTGAGCAAGGCTCTAAATCCTCAAATGCTCAGTTGTATATTGATAACTTTAGGGCACTTTAGATAAGGGTGTCTGCTATGTGCTGTCAATGTTTCCAACTAATATATTACAAAAATGCTATTTCATCCAAAATATTTTGATAATTTTCCACATTGGCTGTAATGGGCCTGGTTGAGTAGCATGTACCTAAACAAGGTATAGGCAACAGGCAAAATAACAGCCGAGGCATGATCAAAAGTACATGTTCAAGCAAGCCTGGAAATTAAGCAAGATCTCTTCTAGGATTTCAGGGATGTTTTTTTTTTTTGAAGGCCATAATATATCTTTCCCATTGTGTTCTGTGACACATCCTATATCTATCCCACACAGAAACACGTGTGCACAGCAGGCATCTTATCCCTGCTGTCAGCTACGCTTTCCCTCCTCCATTTTCCCTGACTGACCTGTTTTGCAACTTTTAGGCTGAGAACTTCTTTAGCCTGAAGCATTAGATGTACGCCCAGTTCAAGCTATAAACACAAAGCCCTGTGTTGTAGGACAGTGAACTTGGCTTTTTTTTTTAGCTATTTATAAGAGCAGAAATCACTTTCAGATGCTTCAACAGGCTCCCTTCCCCCGCTACCATTACTGCTGTATGGATATTATTTACCTTTTCTGCTAAGCAATTCATGTGCCATGATCCTGTTAATATACTTTATTTAAAATATCCAACATCACTAGCATCTATATTGTTCACAAGATAAATTATATTAATCAAATCACAGATTGAATCATGTTGTGAAAATTTTTATTTAACTTTGTTAGTCTCAAGTATAAATGGTTTAGCTTAAGTAAACAGGTCTGTAAATAGCTTAGCTCATTTTTCATGTTGGAAGAATAATTCTCAGTATTGCAGGGTGGTTTAGTAAATGTTTAAATAAGGCCATGCTTACCTGAAGGATATAAGCGTTAAAAAAGTAAATTAGAAAGCCTGGGCTAGTTTCATACTGTTTTTAGTTCCCATAGTGATGTGTAATGCCTCTTAGTTTGAGACTGCACATTTCTTAATACATTTTTTGCATGTGCAGGCAAATGTAATCTAAAATGATGGTGTTCCAAACATACTGTATAATAGGAGAGATTAATAAAACTACAGTTGAGAAATGTAAATCAATGTACAAAGTTAGTGTATCACATAAACTCAAGCACACCAGCTGGAGGTTTAGAGAACTCTAGGAAATAAGAGAATACTCGCAACCAAGTCAAGCAATAAAAAGCTGAGATGATCACGGTTAAATCCCTGGGGCAATGCTGATGTGGTGTTCCAGCTGAATCCAGGCAAGGGAGAGCATGGGAAGGAGGGGGGAAGAGCTGGAACTCAGAGCCAGTCCTAGCTCCACAACCTTGCTTGGCTCAGCACTTTTCTCAGAGAAGCGAGAGACTTGGCAGCCTCTGGCTGACAAACAATAGACCCTCTGTTTCTGGGCTTCTCAGTGTTTGAAAGAGACACCCATTAGCCCCACTCTCTATCTCTGGGGTCAGGACTGAGGGTCACCAGCAAGTAAGACTCTTGTTTATGTCTGGAAAGCCAATCAGCACACACTTTTGCTCTGGTTAACCCTTTCCTTCCTTTTCAGAGTTTTGGCATTATTGTTGATTATTACTTACCATTTTAAGCTGATTTAAGGTGTCTTGTAAGTGGTATTTTACAAGGTAAAATAATTTAATTTCAAGTTAAAGAAGGTACATTAACAGCACGTTTACTGATACTGTTCTACTGTTCTGCTGATTTGCTCTAATGAACAAGAAAGGAACTGGTAAGGTAAAAGACTATCCAAAGTAGATGATTAGAAATTTCAAGTTGTGTGGGCATAAAGGCAATAAATTAAAAGTCACCCCTGAAAACTATTTTTTTTTTATCAGATATGTCAAGAAAAATAAACAAAGAATAAAAAACTGATCTGGTATAATAAGAACAAAAAATATGCAAAGAAGTTAGAGGCAGTTATAACTACTTTGCCTCTTGTCACCTGATAAAAAAATAGACATCAGCAAAACCTAGATTAATACAGTTTGTCTTTTTTTTGTTTGTTTGCAACACTTACATTCAGCTGTACATTTGTACTGTGTACTGCAGGAACTTTGTGTTTACTTATTAGCAAAAAAGTTCCCAAAATGTATATCAGTAAGAGTGCCTAAACCGCAAACTGGCAAAAACACCTCCCACATTGAAAAAACCACAACGTACACCCAAATGCACCAGCAGCTTAAGCAGTTCCAGCCTGTGAGGTTACTGCTTAATTACTGCTTTGAAGAGCATGAACATATAATTAACCTTAAAGAGTCATTCTGCACTTTCAAAGTGTAAAAGAAAACATAGAGCTTCTGTTTGAATTGTGTCTTTTTTCTGCTAGAGTGGAAAGGTTATGGCTATTTTTTCTTAATGAATTACATAATAGTCTTTGGACCTGTCAGCCTTAAGCAGGCACAAGTGGAAAAAGTATGAAAGCCCTCCACGATACACACATCATTCTAGTTTTTACAACATATTTTTATGTCCTATTTACTCTATATTCAATATAATTCTGTATAATTTGGTAGCAAGGGAGATTCTTGAAAAGGTCTTTAGAATAAAAGTTGTTCTAAAGTTACATTGTAACATAGACACCTTTAAGGAAAGAGAGGAAGTCTAACCTCTGGCCTTTGGTTGGAAAGTAAGTTAAAGTCAAGTTCAGAACAAGTTAGTTCGGTTTTGAGAATGTAAGCTATGCTGCAAGATATGAGAATAGCACCTTTCCAAGTGGGATGGATACTGTCTGGCTTGAAGAGGCCAGTCCTGACCTCAAATATACTCCAATGATCTATAAAGCACTGTTTTCAGAGCATTACCAAGACATCCAGCAGTTTAACAACCATAAACCGCTGTAAGGGGCCTGAGCATATTACTGCATCACTTTCACTAATTTACACATTTCTACATTGTAACACTTAATAACCTTGTGCTGAAAAATCCAAATATCATTACCTTCTATGGGAAAAACTAGCAAGTCAAGTCAAGTTTATTTCTATAGCGCTTTTCACAATGGACATTGTCTCAAAGCAGCTTTACAGAATTTAAGAATTAAGATTTAAGAATTAAGAATGATGTGTATTTATCCCTGATAAGCAGCCTATGGGGCGAATGAGACAAGGAAAAACTCCCTTAGATGTTATGAGGAAGAAACCTTGAGAGGAACCAGACTCAAAAGGGGAACCCATCCTCATTTGGGTGATATCAAGAGAATGATTATAAATCTTAAAGCAATACAAAACACCAGGGAACAAAAGCCATATCTGCTGCTACAGCTAGAACGTTCAATAATATAGTGCTATGATAACAAAGTATATGTCTCACTGAGCACTTGGAAATTTTGTGCAAAAAAAAATTAAATGTGCTAATTTTAAGCACTGACATGTGCATGCTTTGCACCAAATGCTAATAAAACTTAAAACTGTGCAACTGATTCTTTAGTTGGAGTTTGGAAAACAAACAAAAATAAAAAAGAGCGCTACATAACATACACCTAATACAACTCAAAACTAACTTTGAAACTTTGCCCAAGTCTCAAAGATTTGCCAAAGACCCTAAAGCAACTAGTCCCTCTGAAGATCTAGTTTATTTCACATACATATTGATCTGCACGTTGGCCAATTGAGGATGATGTAAATGAAATCCTGAAAAGTATGATTTTGTTAGTCCAGTAAACCAAACAACACTGTATAGCCAAAGCAACATTTTTCCATCACAGACACATTTCTGTCTCATTCTGTTATGGTTTCTCAAATTATTTTGCACTAAAAATAACTGTGCATCCTTTCAGATGTTATGTGGCACTTTAGCAGTGTTTATGTTTGCTAAATAATTTAAACAGAGACCTGGTTAAACTTGTTTATCAGAAATGTGAGTGTCAGTTTTCTTTCTTTCCCCTTCCCTAAATCTTTCTAATGTTGCCAGACACAGAACGCTATTACAGGTCTCTGTTACTTTTGTTATACTGAATGTGGGCTTGAAAGCCATTAATAAGTGCTTTAAATTCTATGGATAACTTTCAGTGCAATTCTATTTATGCAAAATTCATCTGAGCTGCCATAAAAACTGTATATTAGCATACATTTTTTATAAAGATAATATAATTACCTAGACATTACCTATTACAGCTAGAATGTAAAACTTTAAAACAAATTCTGTATAATAACCTTTACCGTTGTTACATTTCTGCTGGTCACCTAGGTAAGACAAACTGAAAACCAGCCACCTGCTCATCACATACAGAACATATATACTTTTTGAACACCCCACTGCAAATTTAATTGACCATGGTAACACTTTTTGGAAGGCCCACATTCAAGAGTGTACTATTCAGGTGTACGAAAACATTTGGCCAAATAATATATTTTGCGAATCACAATTGTTTGTACACATGCTATTATATAAAGAAGTTTCTAAAAAGGGTCTCTGAAAATCTATGTCCCAATGGTGTTCCATTCAAATAGAGAAAATACTACCTAGAAAGACCATGTTCATTAACATGCATAAGCATTCATTAATTTATTCTTAATAAATGACACTTCAAGTTTACAATGATTTAATCCTAACCCTGCTAGTTTATGTACTCAGTCGCTCATATTCAAAACCTGACCTTGTTATAGTCGTCAAAGTTGTATGTAAACTTGAGCCTGGGGGTAATCTGCATAGACACAGAGAGAATATACACAGAAACATTGCACAGACAGTTACCCAAACCTCTTCATGTACCCGCTTCAAGAACTTCTTCATGAAACCTCTTTTCACCGTATTATATTAAAATATTCTCTTGTGACAGTGCCAACATGGGGCATTAGATGATTATGGGTTCTAGATTCCTGAATAGTTTCTTGTGTCCTTTGGTGAAAAGGAACCACTTTGTTATTGGGGTCTACAAATAACCTTTAAGGGATTTCCCAAAAGACAACTGTAGAACCATATAGGGTGCTAGATGAGCATTATTTTTCAAAAAAGGGTCAGGTATATGGCTAACCAAAATGTTTAACATATGTTGTCCTTCAATTATTTTTAACTAAAAATAATGATCTCATAGACCTAGCAACCAGGCCTTTAACTCTCTTTAATAACTGATATTTATGACCAATACTTGAGCCTTTCACTGCAGTTCCCGAAAAGATACATCCAGTACTTCATGCCCTAAACATATGAACATGGTTGAAATTTTGCTACTGCTGCTTAGCAGATGAATCTGTAGATTGATATGCTTTAGTTAATATTGAGGATAGAAGCTTGAACCCTGTCATCTTATAGCTAGAACCATAGAAAGAATGTCAAGACTGATTTCTTTGTTGTTCGCTACACTGCAAACAAGCTTGTCCAGTGAAGATCTAGCAGCCTCATCAAAATTGAAATATAGTGAATGATCAAAGAACCATTTGGTTAAAATGGACACTTTAAACCAAACCCTCCAGATCTTTTATTTAATAAAATACTGATGTTCCATATTGGCACTTTGTTTAAAATAATATGCAAAATGAATCCTGTTTAAGAGAGGTGTTTTCAAGTAAGTAAGTGTTACATATTGAGTAGTGTTGCACCTATCCCTTGTACGTTCTTTGTTGAGCCAAAATGCACCAGAATTATACTTTTGTTACATACCCCTTAGGACAATATAGACTTTCCATTTTGTGTAAACATGATGCAATATCAACAAGGTGTTGATTCTTTTTCAATGCAGATTTAATAGATTCATAAAAAAGCCTTGCAGTTAGATAATCCGTCACTCTCAGTGTCTTGTAATTCCCATGCAGGGAAAGCACATATCTTTCTATTTCATAGCAATTATTTGTTAACCTTTTGGAGCAGACACTCTGTGGTGTCTGCCAGTGCCTGCTGCTTGCACAGTTCAGCTCAGTTGGATGAGCCTTATAAATTAGACTTGACACTGAGAATGTTTTAACCCCTCCATTGCGCATTAGTGTTACAAACAATAGTATCATTATCTCACTGTTCTAAGTAGCAAAAAATACATCTCCCTACCTCCAAAAATCTACTAGAGAGAACTGATACAGAGACAGATGCAGACAATTATACAAGGCAATGTGCAAAATCTGTGCAATCTATATCATATTTTCAACAGGTAGCGCTCTAATTTGAATTCTGAGCTCAGGTAACAGTCCATGTGGAGTTTTCCATGTTCTCTCTGTATTTATGGTATGGTTTTCTTTAGGTTTTTATTGCTTCTTCTCACTATCCAAAAACTTGCCAGTAAGCAGACTAAATTGCCCCTAGATTTAAGGCTAGATGTGTGTGTGTGTGTGTGTGTGTGTGTGTGTGTGTGTGTGTGTGTGT
>JAAIIK010000191.1:519976-532123 GCA_014706435.1 Silurus glanis | reverse complement strand
TGTGTGTGTGTGTGTGTGTGTGTGTGTGTGTGTGTGTGTGTGTGTGTGTGTGTGTGTGTGTGTGTGTGCGTGGTGCGCTGCATTCGACGATTCAGAGCATGTACCACAAACAATGTTCACAGGAGAGGCTCAGGAAAAAGAATGCAACCGTTATAAACCATTATGGTTTATATATTATACTTTCACAAAAGTATAATCAGGTTATGTGAAGACATTTCTGCTATACTTCAGCAAACAAAATTGTATCCTGTTTATACCAAGTTATTTATCTGAAGTCTTGTCTTAATTTTTTTTGCTTCTTTAGTTTAGTTCACAAGTAACTTTGATTTATTGTCATGCTAATTGAAGTGGCTTGTGATCAGACACATTACTTGAAGTATCCTTTGAAAAATATAGATTGTGGCCATGAAGGGATGTTCATCAGGTGTACAGAGTTCTAAAATGTTATTATAAATCTAATTAATTGTATTGATTTTCCAGTTTTAATGAATACATAGTCGTTGTCAACTTATCCTCCTCTTAGTTTACAAGAGTGGAACCTGGCCTCCTATTTTATTACTGCAGCCAATTCACTTCAGTATTCAGTGCATTGTAGCTTTAATACACCACTTTGTTATTATATGAGTATATCTGTTAGTTTGAATTCATCTGGTCATTCTGCCCTGACCTTTCTCATTAACAAAATGCTTTGACCACAGAACCTCCAGTGTCTTTATGTTTTTTCTTTTTTTATTGCACCACTCTCTGTGAACTTTAGCGACTATAGATACATAAAAATCCCAGGCAAGCAGCTGTTTATGCTTCAAAATGCATCAACCTGGCACCACGAATCATGGTTAGATCACACATCTTGTCTGTCATGTTTGTGCCAAAAAAACTAAACTTCAAATGTTTAGAGGGTAAGTTATGTGTCTTAACAAGCAGGTGCACATAATAAACTATATGTATGTGCTGTATGTTTAAGGGATGGAGACTGCAATAATGCATATCTTACAAAATACTGTGAACCTACATTATATGTGTATGTGTCCTGTGGCAAACACCCAAAAATGACAAAAAAAAACCCTGGGCACTAAATTATATTCATTGTCAACAGTTTGTACTTAGTATATGACCTTGCATGTTGATTATCTGGACAACATTATGTATGACTAGGCATTAAATTATTGCAATGTGATATTCATGTGTTTTTGGTCACTTTCTTATTGCATCACTCAACTTTCATTAGGCTTGAAGTAATGCATTGTTATATCATTAATTGCAGGCTGTCTGGGGCCTTATGCAAGAAAGCAGCCCCAAGTGATGGTTCCTGCATGGCTGACATGACCATACACACTTTGTGTCTTTTAATAGGATGGGGCCTGAGTGCAGTGAACTTTGAGATATGTTGTGAAGCCTGTGCCTTTGTAAACATAGACTGTCAATGTTAAAATGGAGCATTCATTATCGACAAGAATATGGACAACTCTTTGGTGTTATCAGCTAAAAACAGAAAGTTGATTCATTTTAGGTTTTGGATTAAAAACATACCATGTGATGAGCATATATGAGTTAATATTCCCACATTTATTTTGTCCTTACCAACATTCCTCAATTGATACCTCCATTTCACAGTGCTTTTTTAACCAAGTAGGCTGATTATGTACATGACAAAAGTCCAAACCACAGAAGATGATACTAATATCATTGTAACAAGTTATAATACCAAGTTCTAATGGCTAATTCTAGTAACACTTGTTGGAGTTTAGATGATGCATTTTTAGGGATAATCTTTCTAAAAAGGTCCCCAGTCCTCCTCCTCACAGTGATTGGGTACAGTTCAATTAATGGTAATTGTACAACTGTAAGATGTGAAAAAATGCTATATACTGTAACTGTGCATAGTAAAATTCCTAATTGCTTATTTATTATTTAATGTCCATTGCCTAGTTTGCATTTTAACATGAGAAGTTCCCCTACTATTCTGTGGATAAAACATACATGTTATGCATATGCTATACATGCTATTCTTCAGGTTCACACCAAAATAATTCTAAAACCTCGAGTTTTTCTTGATGGTAGGTGGTAGCTCTGTTGTTAAGGCTCTGGGCTACTGATCATAAGGTTGGAGGTTCAAGCCCTTGTATTTCCAAGCTGCCACATTTGGAGCCCTTGAGCAAGGCCTTTAACCCTCTGTGCTCCAGGGGTGCTGTATTATGGTTGACCCTGTGCTCTGACCCCAGCTTTCTAACATCACTGGGATATGCAAAGAAAATATTTTACTGTGTTGTAATGTACATGTGACAAATATAATGCATCTTTATTTCTTTTTCGATGAAAATGTCAAGATCTAATTCAGGTAATTCAGCTCTAAGATGAAAGCAAAGAAATAAACATATCTCTCTCTCTCTCTCTCTCTCTCTCTCTCTCTCTCTCTCTCTCTCTGTGTGTGTGTGTGTGTGTGTGTGTGTGTGTGTGTGTGTGTGTTACAGTTTCAGAACCTTGCTGTTTATTATGCAAGCAATCATCTTGCTCAACTCTGTCTGATTCAGGGTGAATCACTGCTGTTTATATCTGTATATCATTGTTGTTTTTGTTACAGTGTGTGGGCCAATCTCATTGGCTGCTTAAAAAACCACACACTACTGTACTAAATAATGTGTTGGACAGATCTCTCTCTTTCCCTCTCTCATGTCTTTCTGACTTTCTAACTCTCACTTCCCTCTGATTGTTCATCAACTGCATATACATAAAAGCAAATTTTAGCATGTTAGCATAGATTGGAAAATGATTTTTTCCAGTCTCTTTCTAATGGCGGAATATTCAATCTCTTAAAGGAGCAAGTACTTAAGCTCCTGAGACATTTTTGTGACTTCCTGAATCAATTTTAAATGGATCTCTGTCCAAGTGTATGGTTGCCCAATAAATAATTGACTCCGAGTTAAAACAGCAGATAAGATCAGTATTGCTGACATAAAAACCAGGAAACCGCAAGTGAAGCTTTTAGGGTTTTTAAGGTTATAGAAAGATCCACAAAGCCTTAAACCTTCCTAGGTGCAAAGTGAAATCCATTATGACAAATTGGGGGAAAAGGCATAACTTAGACAATAACAATACCAGGCAATACTTTCAAAACTCTAGCTACAACACTGAAGGTGTTACACACCTCACTGACTGAAATAGGCGAACTTGTGCAGATAATGTCAGCTCTTCATAGATCTGGGTTCTATGGGAGAATGGCCAAAAGGGAGCCATTCCAAAGAAAGACTATAATAAAACACACCTGGAGTTTGTGACAAAAAGCTGAATTGGAAAAAGATTTTCTGGTCTGATGAGGCTAAAGTTTGGTCTAAAAGCAAAGCATTATGTTTTGGAATAGTTAAAATACAGCCCAAACCACATTAAACCATTTCTATCATCAAGAACAGTGGCAATAGCATCATGGTCTGCAGTTGTTTTTCTGCAGGAGAAAATGAAAACCTTGTTGCCATCAAGGGCAACATAGATGGACCTAAATTAAAGCAAAGTTATGTCCCCACAAGACAATGAGCCAAAGTACAGGGCAGAAACTACAAAGGAATGGCTTGAAGAAAAAAAATTGTGCTTAGCTGAATCTAAAATTGTTGTCTAAAAAAGGTATTATTCTAATTTGGAAGAATTAGAGATATTTTTGCATAATGCAAAAATCAATCTGTGTGAGGCATAAAAATACACTTCAGCGACGAAGCAACCCTAATTGCTGCAAAAGGAAGGTGCACTATTATCCATTAGATTAGCAAATCTGAGAGGGTGAATAATTTTAATCAACAGTCTCTAGATTTTAAGATAAAACAGCAACAATAACAACAATAATTATAATCATCATCACTGTCATCTTTTATTGAATTTTATTTTTGTATTTTGGGCACTTTTTACAAAACAACAAAAAATCCATTCTAGTATATTAAAATGGGATTTCTAGTATATTATTGCAACTTAGCAGGTAGAGTTCACTGGACAAACTATAAGTGCAGTGGAAAGTAACAAATTACATTTACTTTAAAATAGATAAAAATAGATACTTAAAATACTTAAAATAGAAATTCTATCAGTTACTCACCTCAATGTTTATCCACTTTCAGTATTTCCGAAAATCTATCTCTTTTTAATGCAATTAGGCAACAGTAATGGAACAGCACTGAGCTTTAGAAAAGATGGTAAATCACCAAATGGCAATATAACTAGTGCTGTATAAAGGTTTGCAAAGCCTGATTCAATGATCCTGTCGCACTTTAAGCATCCGCATTTCTTTATTGTCTCTTACTGTATACACAATAATCGTTATGCTTATTGATAATGATTGTTGTTACATGTAGCAAAAAGATCAGATAATTGGGGGATGGGGCCTTTGGGCCCAGAGTACCATTTAGCCAGGGGGTCCAGAAACCCATGCTGTGTCCTTGGACACCAGTGATGCAGACCCAGCTGAAAGCAAAATGCTGTCGAATTCTTATTAAACAAACACCTGGCCATATTTAATTGACCACTTTGACTTGTGCAAAAAAAGAAAACAGCTTTATTATGGAGTGTAAGCTGTGTTTGCTGAAGGTAACTGAACTGGCAGCTTGTAAAAATTCAAACCATCAAACCATCAGCGCAAGCATGCTAAGATAAGCTAATAATACTTATATATTTAGATTACATAACATTACATTAGATTACATAAGTACATGTTGTACTGTAGCGTTGCATCACTGTGTGACATTGCTAATGTTGTTTAGCACCAGGGTTGGAAATGCACAGGGACTTGAGGAAAATTGTCACTGCACAGTGAAGCTAGCTCAGTCACAATTGAATTTTCCAGTCACAATTTAAGTTTCATATAAAATGAATTTAAAGTGTTATATTTTGGAGAAGAACTGCTGATGTTGCATTAGATTTGAGCATTACTGTATAACCAATGACACACTTTTGTTCAGAATGCAGTATCCAATCAAAGTGTTTTGATTTGCCAATCAGAAAACTTGCGTGTGCTCATTGTCTGAATTCTGAATCTGCATTTGCAATTTCTCTTATTATCATAAACAACATTTTTATATTGCTGCCAAATTGCATAACTTACATTAGACACAAGTTATGGACTGTAGTGTTTTTTTGCTTACTTTCTTTGCTATTGAAAGTTCTTAATTTCTAATCTGTAAAAACCAGTAAACAAATTCATACTGTAAATGGTTCTATGTTTGTTTTGTCTGTAGCCAGAATATGATTTTTTTTTTTTCTACCCAGTTTATAATGGCAATAATCCCATTAAAATGACCACCTGTTTAAATGTAAATAGGTATGTGAGGTCATATACTGTTACATTATATGTAGATGATAATTCAGTTGTTTTGAAGCAGGGTTGTATGGAGGTACGGAGAGAGACAGTGCCAAGCATAGGGACAGCAACACAGCAAAAAGACTTCTTTAAGGGAGATAAAATGTTTTTGTTGCTGTATACTTGCTCAGTGTATCTCTATGCTCTTCCAAACAGGGAGCGTGCTGAGCACTGCCTGCTGCAGGTAATACACTGCCTATGTATACAAGTTTGAGATTTATATCCCCTTGTCCTTTTTGAACTACACCAGAATCCCCCACCCCTTCTTTCAAAAAAACGTTCTTGAGTAGATTTTTATACCAGTAACTTTACTTGTGCTTAAGTAAAATTTTATTGAAGTAACATTACTTTTACTTTAGTAGAATATTTTGTTACTCTTTCCACCTCTGTCTATAAGTAGTGTGTCCTTAAGTACTCTGAGTGTATCTGGGATCCTTTAAGAAGCATAAGCAGCATAATAACTGCATGACTTTGCTGCATAACTCAATTTTGCTAGAGCATTGGATCATGGATAGATAACTAGATTTGAGCTTCACACACTGGTGACTGAACTTGTGCTTCATAGTAATTTTCTCAGCAGAATTCATTCTTCTTCAATTCATTCAAGATTCTACAGTCACATTATAGGTTTGGGTTATCAATGTTTTTTTTTGTTTTTATTTTGAACAAATGTGACATTTTACATCCCCATCCCTAAAAACTGCCAGTTCAAAGTAATTTCTTGTAATAGCAAATGTATGATACAGTATATCTGTGTAGTCTCTAAATCAGAAATGGAACTTAGTGTCCTTGAACTTGGCTTAGACGCTAGACGAAAGCCTTGTAAAATTTCTGCCTGAATCAAAACAAAATAAACACACTGTCCATCTAAACAGAGTAAAAAAAAAAAAAAAAAAAAAAAAACTTTTACTTCCAACATTTAGTGTGTAACTTTATCTGTCAGTTGTATGGCAACCATTGCATTGATTGCAGTGCTATTTCTGTGTAGATTGCAGTGGAAATTAGGCACAACACCAGAAAGTATGTCAAGCTGCACAGTTAGGTGTGGATGAAAAAGCAACTAAAATTTGAAGAAAAATAAAGGTCTTATGTACCTGATTGCCATGTGACTAGATTAAGCCTGAATAGCTTTAAACACAGCCTACAAAAGGACAACTTAAGCTGTTTTCATGATCCTTTGATGTGTTTGTGTAGCACGGGTGTGTTTAGCATCAACTGTGAACGAAGGGAGGCGGGTTAAACTGGCAGGTAATGTGTGATGATTTTCACCTGTGTCTTTACTTAAATTACTTACAGTCTGCTTATTTAGGTCTGTTTATACTTTTAGCAACTCCTGTAACTGACAAAAGAGGGGCAGAGTTGATGCGACAAACAGACAGTATTAACTTGAAAACCTTCCGACAAATATTTTTTATGCCTGAATAAGTCCAGGGCTTAGTTAATGTTTCTTAGATTCTACCATTGAATGCTTTCTTTATTTCTCTCTCTCTCTCTCTCTCTCTCTCTCTCTCTCTCTCTCTCACATACTCTTGCTCTAGGGGAAAAGGGAAGTGGGGGTGGTCGATTAGTCATCCCCTAATAAGTTCAATAATTCTTGGGACAAATTAGGTTTTCATTGGAACAGTTTGTAAATGTTATTTTACAAACTTACAGAATTACTGGGGAATAATGGTGAGTTGGTGGAATTCTTTAATTAAATCCTTAAAAAAATAATTTGCATGTTCATTCACAATGATTCACAGAATTGAACAATTGGAAGTGGGTTAAGACCCCGTTGTTTGCAGTTTTAGGTCTTATATGGATTCCACTGGATTTTCCTCATTAATTTATTGTAGCTGTGTCAGTCTTGTGGCATGTTAATCATCTTTAAGAAAAATTGGAAGTAAGGACCTTTCAATAGCAAAACTACATACATTGCTTTTAAGATCATGCTCCCAGTACCGCATGAATGATGCTAGCATGTAGATGACTCTTTGGTGTTTGGACCGTCAGTCTTAAATGTGACTCCAAGATGATACTGAGTATAGTTCCCATGCTGTGAGGTCTGACCATTTTAGCAGTTTTTTTCTTCTTGTCTCATGTTCATGTTGAAAGTAGTAGTAGATGCATTCAGACATTATAGATGCTTTAAGATGTTGGTTCTTCAAATGAATGTGGTTCACCACAACAAAATTCATAATTTTTTTTCTGGTCCATTTATCTAGGCTGCTCAGACGCAACCTCTGAAATGCAGTTGGTAAAGGGGAAGGCAAGCTGGCATTCTTGTCAGACTAAGACACCATGTGAAATACTCTCCACTACCCGCATTTTACTGGAAAACATTCAAGCTGAGAGTGCAGACCTTCTTTGAATGGGATACGAGGGACAGCTGTATTATCTGCCTTATAGAAAACTGTATGCTTTCAAATAAATCTTTTGAAATAAGCCTGAAGATCTGATTTCCTTTTGCTGTGACACCCAATGCCAGCAAATGCATTTAAGGTTTATCAGAAGCTACATCTGCTCTATGCTGTCTGCCTTACTTTACCCACTGGAGTTTGCTTATGGAGACAAATGCTCCATTGATAAGGTTTGCTCTGAATTTTATCACTGGAGTCCCACATGTCTGTGTTCTGAGCCATTTTCTGTACTTCCTATACACCTATTACTGTGTAGAACATAAAGGTCTATTGTCATTGTCAAACTTGTAGATGATACTACGTGTTAGGTCAAATCACCAACAATAATGAGAAGAGGTGCACACCCTGTTTACTCTTCCATTTTCTTTTCTCCTTTCTTTATTTCCACCACATCAGGAGGCAGGTCAAACTGGCAGTTTTTTTTTCAGTGTTTTGTTTTGAAATTTGAAAGTGTAAAAAGTATGGACTGAAAAAACACTAGCCAAGAGCTCAATAAAAAAATGTAGCTTGTCGTCCTCCACACAATCATACATGCACACTGGGGTTCTACAGTATTTATTACATAGTATTTATTCAAATAGCATAGGAAATATGTAAGATGTGTTTATTTTGTTCCAGATTGTGCCCTGCAAAAACTAATATTTAAATTCAAATATGTTAGATGTTAATGTGTTTGTGAGAAAATGCTGATATTCAGTGTAAACATCATCCGAACAGTGGTGGGCCATCAGGGCCAGCAAGGCCTTTTCTGCTGGCCTAAACACTATCAGAAGCACTGACCTACATTTACAACCTAAATTCTAATATTTGTTCCATGAATTTGTATAAATTTTTCCCAACAGTTCATTCTCTTCATTTCGTAGTGTTTCAATTGGCTGCACTGCTTCCAGTACGTGTATGTTAGATTTTTTTGTCCAATCAGATTTCAGCCTGGTGCTACCATGTCAATCTTATCTTCCCAGGGCCTTCACAATCAGTAGTGCTGGCTGATGTACCTTAAACTATATTAGCAATGGGTTTGTTTCTTTAACCAATCTGATTTCAAATTAGCCTCATAGGGCCAGCTAGCTGGCCCAGAATAGCCTCAGCATTTTTCCGTCCTCTGATTAGTTGGTCAGTGCGAAACTGTTACAACCAAGTTTGATTAGCAAAACATGTCTGTAGAGCTCTGCACACATTAATACATCTGAGTTAAACTTTTTTACACCCACCATGGCTGATGGAGGAAGAAAAATTGATTTGGTTAAATCCATTTTCAAGGCAGACTTTTACAGAAAAGCTAGACATTGTGAGGAGAGGTCGGCCAACTCTGTCCTTAGCTAGCTTGTCTCAGCACGGAAAAGGGTTTGTTTGCCACCTCCAGACCAGTGAACACGAGTGGTTCCACTGGCTTACAGCCTATGAGGAGCGGTGCAAATTATGTGAGTATGCATTATGAATATGCATCTCTGGTGAGTATGATGTATTTCATTTAGTATTTTTTATGTTTTTGTCATCTTATTAGACAAATATTGATACTGAACTGCTCCAGATGATGTACGTGGCACATTTGCTGCGGTAGTGTAGAGGTTTGTAGTTGTCTTGGTTGTGGAAAACTGGGTTTCTTGCTTTAGTTAAAATGGTATTCACCCTCAATATGTGAAATGCCTCTCTCAATTCAATTCAATTCAATTTAATTCAATTCAATTCAATTCATTTTTATTTGTATAGCGCTTTTACAATGAACATTGTCTCAAAGCAGCTTTACACAGATAATGTGGTGATTAAAATTGAATATGTTCTTTATAAAGTGAATATGTTCTTTATAAAGAACAAATAAAGAGTTTCTCTCTCTCTGTAATGTTACACATTGTTATATTGCGTTTTTGTATAGTATTGATGGTTTCTATAATTGCGACATGTTGGCATTAACAGGTGAATTAAGTTGGGTAAGTCCCCACTAAATGCCCAGGTACCAAATGCATGGCCCGCCACTGCATCCAAGAGAAACCATAAGGAAAGGCAAGGTCAAGTTAACAATAGGTAGTTATAAAGACAAGCTGAAGCTATTCTTGCAACTGAAACATCTACTGAACAGTTGAAATATATCATCAATAATATTTGAGTAGTTCTAAATTCCAGAATTTTTTTTATTAATGGCAACTGCATTGTATTTTCCTAAATAGACTTTTAATTATCTTTATCTTTTTATAATTTCCCCTGTGGAGCCACCAAAATAGTCTTAAGAGTGGCTTTTTTAGAGAGTATTAAAGGTTCTATTTGGACTCATAATAAATGTTTTTAAAACCAGAAGATCTCCAAGACAATCCTCTTCATGAGGCAGACAACCATTGCTTATTAAGAAAACACTTTACATGAAAGAACCATTCTCAGCTGTCATTTACTGCCAATGCAGTTGACATAATCGTTAAAATTAACCCCTAACATATTCAAATGGAAATAGACTGCTCAAGGGTTGTTTGAATGGATAACATTTCTGGTATTCTAAAGGGGCTATATTTTTATTTGTTATGTTCTAAATAGGTTTTTATATTAATAGATGGCACAATATTTACATAAGTAATCAGACCCTTTTCTCAATACCTTTGGCAGCAATAATAGCCTTGAGTATGATGCAACAATCTTTGCCCATTTGGAGTTTTGGGGATTTTCTGTCGTTCTTCATGACAAATACTCTCAAGCTGGGTCAGGTTGGATGGGAACTGTCAGTAGGCAGCCACTTTCAGGTCTCTCCAGAAATGGGGTCAAGTCGTTGCTCTAGTTGGGCCACTCTAGGACATTATGCTTCACTTTTGGTATAGTTTAGTTCTGAGGAGAGACTTCTGTCTAGCCACTCTGACATTAAAAGAATCAGATCCGTGCCTAGATCGGTAGAGGACTACAGTGATGGTTGTCAGAGTGACCATCAGGTTCTTAGTCACCTCTCTTACTAAGACCCTTCTCCCCTGATTGTCTCAGTCCCCCCTCAGTCTGGCTGGAGCAACCAGCTCTCTGAACTAATAACACAGTGCCCCTGTTTAGAAATGGGAGTTCCCTGAAGACATAGTTTGCTAAGATTGGGGTGGCCTGCTAAAAAACTGGACCCCAACCCAAATGAACACCTTTAGCATGAGTTAGAATGCCAGCTGCACCCCAAGCCTCAACAGTGCACAGCTCAACTGCAATGAATGGACATTTGGTGCAACTCATATAAGGATTGGTTTCCTTTTGAGTCTGGTTCCTGTCAAGCTTTCTTCCTCATGCCATCTCATTGAGTTTTTTTATTGCCACAGTTGCAACTGGCTTTCTCATTAGGTATAAACTTAAAATGATAAGGAACAAACTTATAGGAACTAAACATATAGACTATTCTATACAACTTTATAACCTCTGTATCTTTGTAAAGCTGCTTTGACACAATGTCAATTGTTAAAAGTGCTAGTAAAAAAAAAATGAATTGAACTAAATTTAAAACTTTCCAGAATCTAGTGGAACGCCTTCTGGGGTTTGAAAAGCAAATGTAGAATAATCTGGATGTTTGGGATAAATGGGATGGTTAAAAAGCATACAAGTGTGATGGTCAGCAGTCCATAAACTTTTAGCCATATTGGGCATATGCACAGTTTGTTTCTAAGTAATTATGATACATTTTTAAAGAAGGTAGGCCTCTAGTTCTATGATCTTTAAAGTTTTAGTTAAAATATCAATATCAAACACCAGACCTGACAACAGTGTATACTGCCTAAGGCAAGTTGTGTACGTCAAAAGATTATTGTAATCTTTGCTATGAGGAAACAACTGCCATGCCTTCTCAGCTGAACAATAATTATAATAATGCATGTATAGTAATACATGCAAGAGAATTAAGGGACAAGCAAAGGACTTTTGCAGTGATTTTGAGAGGGTAAAAGCAGGACAGCTTACTAAAGAAGGCAACTGACCCTCCCCCTCTGTCTTTATAGCACAGCAAAGAACACAACGAGATGTCATGTGACATGTAGTAACACTCAAAACAGGCAAAGCAACAACAGAGCAAAAGCGTGTAAAAAGTAAAAATATCACAGATTTTACACAAGAGGGAAAAATGGTTATATTGTTGAACTTGTATTGGATGTATTTTGAATTATGTCAGTGAAGAGCACTTGTTTACTGTTTTAACAAGCCTCTGCCTCTGTCCATGACTAATACTGAGCCAGTTGGTTTCATGACCTCAATTAGAATTAAAGATCTTTTTAGTGAGTGGTAAAGTAAAACCAAAGCTTGGTTTTCTTAAAAAAATCTAAAGTTTATTCCAATGACAATGCAGATGCCTTTGTTAATCAATAAATGAATGTAATGTACAGTCGCTATTTGTGCGTCTTTCAATTTACTGGCATTTCTGCATATCAACATATATATATATATATATATATATATCTTTGTTTCGGCGGGAGC
>JAAIIK010000191.1:508120-519576 GCA_014706435.1 Silurus glanis | reverse complement strand
CACAGCTGTGACACACACACACACACACACACACACACACACACACACACACACACACACACACACAAACTCAGTCCTGCGGTCAAAAGGGAGGGATCTGAATTTCACCAAGCACGCCATTACGAACTTAGTGAACTCTGTTTTCCCTTCTTGCTGCAGGGAATTCTTTGTGCATGAAGCCCCTGCTTTATAGGATCAGAAAACAAGTGTGCTGATATAGTTGT
The DNA here is from genome assembly GCA_014706435.1 of Silurus glanis. Lineage (NCBI taxonomy): Eukaryota > Metazoa > Chordata > Actinopteri > Siluriformes > Siluridae > Silurus > Silurus glanis. Next base: position 519,352 of record JAAIIK010000191.1, on the reverse strand, counting down.
ATAAAATAGAATGATTGCAATGTCACCCTATGCTCTGTTTAACAGACTACAAACTTTCATTTGATGAGGATTGTGGATTGCAGCAAACAGCATCTTTGTCAGAAGACATCTATCTTACATAGCATGCTTCTAACAGAAGATGAATTATCTCCTTCCACTACAACAGGCCTTTCTTCCTTTTATCTCTAACTCTCTTCATTTAAAAAAAAGGTTTTTTTTTATGTAACTATAGCACGAGTGAAGTCCTCACCAAGTTTCCCCAGCATGTGGTAAACAGTAATGAGAAAGGCATACTCACTGACCCTCTAACTGCTCACTCACTGTGAGTAAGAGTGACGATGAAAGACAAAGAAAAAGATCATGTCTGCCAGCTACATACAGTCTAGTTTCCCAAATGCTTTAGCGGCTGATGGTGAATTAAGACATTAAAATTAATAGCAGAAGTGTTTTAAGGTGATGGGGAGTAGTATCAAATTTAAGAGAAGTTAAATTAGTATTGCAGATATACTTCGTTCCCCTCACTTTTTTCTTGGCAGTTCAGTGTTTATCAACTATAATCTTTATCTTTTTTTCTACTCTTACTCGCCTCCTCCACCCCTCAGCTTGCTGTTGTTCCATGCTGACTGTGCTGATTTATTCCAGGCCTGGACCACAGCCAGCTCCCCTTAACAGTCTCCTGTGTAGCTGGCATTCTCTAGCCAAGTCCCAAAGGCAATCAACAAAGTTGTAGATTTTGTGCAATCCTGCTGCAGGCCTTGACAGCTGTGGAACACGTTTCCCTCCCAGCATGCACCTCTGCTTCCCTTAACTTTCACCTCAATGAACATTACTACTGCTTCCACCTGGGAATGTAGGCATGTAGTGTGTCTAAAGAAATCATGTGACTGCTTTCATACAGCAAAACAATAAGAATGGTTGAATGTTGTGCTGTTCATTTTAATTATGTGTAGTTAAAACAAAAGGAAATTTTAACTTTTAGTAATCATTAGTAAAGCCATTATAAAAAAAAATTTTGCGGTATTTAATACTTCTTTAAGTAATTATTAAATTGATCATGGAACCATACATTTCATTTAATAGTCAACTGAATTATAATCTAAGAACTTATTATTTAAACCTCTGTAAGTTACAGGAAGCAATTGGTGGCTCTGAACTTTCATTCTTTACTTACATCCTGCTGTAGCTTTAAAAATTTTTGTTGTTTTTTTTCTCCTTTCAGGGGTGTACTATTTAATTAAATCTGTGACATTTACTATCTGGTTGTTTTTGTGAAAAGCTATAACTAACAATAGAGAAAGGATGTTCCTGTGATGAAATACCCAATTATTGGTGTAAAAACTACAGCTATCTTTAGTGTGTTGTTTATATGACCACTTACATAATCTATTTCTGCAGATATGAATTGGATATGAGTGCAATATTATGACTGATTTGAAACATTTCGTACAGTTTAAACAGAACTAGAAATATCATTATTGTTGGAGATTCTTGATGATGCTGTTACAAGTTCCTCACTAACAAGGTGATTAAAAATATAACCTTTAAGCTATAAGACCCCAGATGTTTCTGTAATCTGCAATGTTTTTGTCCTAAGGAGAGGAGAAAATGTTGTTGTCTAGGACCATTTAATGGTCTGTTAGCTCTTACTGAAATTTGCCAGTGCTGACTGAAGTAAATACTTTTTAGTGTAGCTTGTAAGACTTTTTAAAATTTCGGTTCCGAACAAAGCAAAATTGAAAGGAACCATATTAACATTTTATTTTTTGGCAATATTCACTAAAGATATAACATATTACATTAACTTGTATTGTGAGTCAATAATTACATGTGGTAAAAACCTATAATACTACTCAGTGAAGTGTTTTCATTGCACATCCTTTTAGTAATTCATAAACTACTACTCAACTCAGTCCAAATGCTCTGCAGATGTCACTTGTTAGATTACCTTCTTTGTTGTGAGGCTCATCAGTGCAATCAGGTGGTGCTATGCAAGACTGAAATGAATATCTGTAATGTCTCTGTAATAGACTGAAGCAATTTGCTTGTATAGAGACTACAAGCATTTTGTAATATAAACAGCACTTTGGATGGGAAGGAATGGAGTTTATTTGTCTTGTACACCCCAAAGCCATGGTGTGCATCACCAAGACCTAAACTCCATAAGTTCTTATCTCAAAAAGTAAGATTTTGAGGCTTTCGTTGGGAGTGACGAGGATGGACAGGATTAGAAATGAGTTTATTAGAGGGACAGCGCATGTAGGGCATTTTGGAGACAAGGTGAGGGAGGTGAGATTGAGATGGTTTGAACATGTTTAGAGGAGGGACATGGGGTATATTGGTAGAAGAATGCTGAGGATGGAGCCACCAGGAAGGAGGAAAAGAGGAAGGCCAAGGAGGTGGTTTATGGCTGTGGTGAAGGAAGACATGCAGGTAGTTGGGTTGAAAGAGGCAGATGTAGAGGACAGAGGGGTATGGAGACGGATGATCCGCTGTGGCGACTCCTAATGGGAGAAGCCGAAAGAAGAAGAAGAAGACTTAATCTGAAAAAGTGTTGATAATCTGCAGTACTGCAGTGTTATCAAAAGCTGCTTGGTTATGAATCAAATGTCTTATAGCGTTTAGCCCACCCCTTAGTTTGATTCATCGCCAACCTGCCAGTCAAGTAAAAAAACAGTGGCATCTTCTCATCTGTTTGAAGTCACATATCTAATCTTAGTTTTCACCATGTTGTAAATCCTTCCACTGAAAGTCATAACTGTCTGTTTTTCTTGTAAATCCTTTTGTAAAGATACAACTGCATTGGCATCCACCAACCCTCTCTCCAAAAGTGCTTTTTGAGTCCCCACACTCAGCTGAATCTCTTAGACCAAAATTAAAAACTTAACAGTCTAAAGAAGGAAAATGTTATGTTTAAAGTTGCAGCCATATAAACCAATTAAATATTTTTCTATAAACAGCTCTAGCACTCATCTGCTTCTTTAAGGCTATCAGATTAACACATAGAGATCATTGACTAATGCTTGATTAACAACTCTGATGACTTGAAAGTTAGTTTCAGTTAAACCTCAATTATTGTTTTATTGCCATATTGTGTCATGTTATGTGCTTAGGTACTTGCCATGTTGTAATTCTCTGGAAAGAGGAGACAAAACACAAGGAGCACAACAAGATTAGTGTGATTAAAAAGCTGTAGTGTTTAACTCACTATGACATGTAGATAAGATGTTAGACGCCCAAGGTTTTAAGTGTATGTAATCATATCTTGGTCATGTTAGTAAACATGAACAGACATTAATTCTGCCAATCCAGCAGTCAACTCTGTTAAATGTATTTAAGACTGGTGTCACTGTGCCATGGAACTTGGACTAGTTTTGTACATATTACTTGCACCTGAAATTTAGCATTGTAACAACCTGAAACCTAGACATACTTATACTATTATAATCTTATAAATAATTATTTGATAACTTGCCATGTTCTAACACATGGTTTTTCCTTTGATTTTAGTCATTCTCCTAGCACTGTGTTTTTTCCTTGAAAATGTTATACTCATAATAGGAATGATATTCATGAAATCAGCCAGTCAGCATTGGCTACTTACTACTCGTCTCTGATTAGTGTTTCTTGACCTTGGTCTCATTTAACTTATAGTTATCCATTTGCATAGTCAACATTCTGTTTTAGGCCAACTTTTTCTTTTATATAAGCTACCCCCTGTGTAAAATTATTTGTAAACATTGTATTGGCTTCCACTGTTGTGGTGACAGTTGTACAGTATGTTCCACCAGACCTTTATAATGTTTAAGAATATGTAAGACATAAAATATTAGATGCTTATTAATGCCTTTCTCTGTAATTCTGACAAAACAGAAGTACTTGTACTAGAACTGTTTTTAGCTAGAGGTAGGCTGTATGATTAATTTATGATAGATTTTCTGTTCTATAATGTGCTGCAGTGATGAAAAGGCCATGGTGTGATTATTGACTTCAGTCCCTCCTTTGAAGGTCATGCAGATAATGTGACTAGGATAGCCTTCTTTCATCTCAAAAATGCAAAGATAAGAAATATAATATTAGCACATAATACAAAGGGGTACATTTATATAATTTATATTCAGAATTTATATATTTCTGCTTTAGAAAAATGCCTATTGTTAAATGGGCTATACAAATAAAAGTTTTAGAATTAAATTAAATGACGTGATCTTTCTTCTTTCTTTCTTTTGTTTATTTGTATAGCGCTTTTAAGAATGTACATTGCCTCAAAGCAGCTTTAGAGAGAAGAAATAATTATAAAATAATGTATAAGTTTGTTCCTTATAATTGTTATAAGGAAAATGTTTTCCCTAATGAGCAAGCCAGTGGCAATTGTGGCAAGAAAAACTCCTTGAGATGGAATGAGGAAGAAATCTTTAAAGCAGCCAGATTCAAATAGGGAACCATTTTTTATCTGGGTGGCACCAAATGTCAATTCATTGCATGCATCATTGTTAATGTGTGCAGTGGTAGGTAATTAAATGCAACATGTGGTCCTGAGCCATTGTAGCAGACTGATGACACTAATACAGTCCAAACCATAGTCAAAGTTCTTGTGTTGCTCAGCACCTCCATGAATCCACAGGTCACTGATATGGAACCCTGCTGCAAAGGGCGGTCACCAAATTTAGAGAACTCCATCCAGAGGCAGGGTGCCAGGATGAATCAGGCAGGTCTAAATAAAGGAAAGGTTTAACTCAACATATGTGTCAAATAAATAAAACACCCTTGAAATTTACAAATCACAGAACCTATTTGCTGTTTGAACCAATTTGTTACCTATTATTCCTATTCAACAATTAGATAATTGACACGATTTATACTTTGTATTTAGATATTGCAGAGCAAGCTCATCTGGCAGATTTAGTGATAAAAAATATGGCATTTTCATTGAAAAAAGTCTTTACATGGGGATATGTTAGCACAATGGTTCTTTTTAGCGTGCCATATAATTCTGTGGTTTTCTTGCAAAATATTTCTTTTCAGATGGTTCATAATAGCATAGTGTTATATAACCAACCTGATACAATATAAACAAGACTAATTGCAATAACGAAACTAAATAATACCTATGGCCATTGTTAATCCAGTGTTCTGTGATTTATGATATATGTCTCTTACAGAACCAGACACAATGCAAGAAGGACATCAAAGTTACACCTCAATTGTCCTAGATAAGAAAGAGAAACAATTCAATTGCTTACAAATTATGGTTAATATGTTTTAAGCATAAACACAGTAAATTTAGGTTTTGTGAAAGGAGAGCAAATAATTGCTAGTAGCACAAACACTGATACAAGACGTAAGATAGGACTTGGTAAAAATAATCTATTAATCACTGATCTGACAGTAATACAATTAGTATGGCTTTGATCTGCTTGAAGTTTCAGACATCAACTGTATGCTAGCATATACAGTAGGATCATTCTATATTCTTTAATGCTGTTCCATGCAGCAAATTCAAAGAGGGATAAGTTCAAATTGCAGGACAACCTTGAAGGATAACCTTACTTAATGTATATCCAGAGTACTGTAAAAGCAAGGTTTGGACTGTTTATTATCTGAAAGCGATGGCATTCACTGTAATTTTTCAGGTGACAGATGTAGGATAAGTACCTATCATAATTCACAACGGTTTGCAGCTTTGCAGCATGGAACCGTCTTAATAAAAATCCAAAATCTGTTCCAGCTTACACTGCCATCTATTATTGCCAATAGGAGTAAAACAAAGAGGAGCAGTCACTGGAATATAGTAAACACTCAGTTTACACATATCTAGTTGGTTTCTACTTTTATTCTTATTCTTTTAGGCATCATAGTTCTTGAATTTGTTTCTGATAATATCATTGGTGTTTTCTGCAGGTGTAACAGAGCTGGATGCAATTCCTTTACACATTATATTAGCATTACAAACAATGTGGACTGACCTCAGATTAGGTACGAAAGAAAGAAAGAAAGAAAGAAAGAAAGAAAGAAAGAAAGAAAGAAAGAAAGAAAGGGCTGAGGGCCATGTTCAGTGTTCAGTTCTACAGTGACCACTTAGCAGGGTCTTGAGATTGAATTCACACCAATAAAGCATACTTTGTTATAATTAGTGACAGAACAGTGTCAGTGTGGATAATATTGCCATCTCTCAGCTCCAGGGTTCAATGTACACAAGCATATGAAAATATCTTATCTCTGCAATGCCACTGGCTTAAAAACAAACAAACCAGCTGAACCACCATTTAGTTCATTCTAACCAATTATCATCTGAATCCACTCTTCATAAATTTCACTCTTCATTAACTCTTCATAAAACATTATCCCAAATTCCTGACACACAATTCCTTTAACATTTTATGAAGGTAGACCTAGGCTAATTATTTCACTGTTCTGTTGTTTTGAGTGGTCTAAAGAGAATAATGAATAATCGGTTTTGTTTAATTTAAATGAAGAAATGTATATGCCTCCAACTTTTCATATTGTCCACTTCAGTGAGAACAAATCATTACGCTTCAAAGGAAACAAATGAGAATAAAAATTCCATGTAATATTTTTGGAGAATTTAGCATAAATATACATATGCAGTAACCTTTTTTCACAAACCAGCTTGATGTGACTGCAATTCATTAATTTACTCATCTTCAGTAACTGCTTTATCCTGTCTTGTTCGCAGTGTATACAAAGCCTATTCTGGAACACACATTTAAATTCATTAGCAAATTATTTTAGCCAGTCAACCTACTAGCAATATTCTGAGAGGTGGATGGAAACCTGCAAACCCAGAGAAAACCTATACAAACATTTGAAGGTCATGTACAGAAACACAATTGGAGGTCATGCACTGAAACCTGAGCTCAGGATCAAATCAGAGAACCTGGAGCTGTTAGCCTGTGACCGAGATGATTTTGTTCAAACAATAGTCTCTGGCTCTGTTGATTGATTTTCCTGACAGCAACTAGCCAATGAGTACACTTGGCTAGACTCCAAATGCCTGGCAAAAACTCCACATGCAAACAACAAATCCCTCTAAACGAATCTGACTATCCCTCAACCCGTACACACGCTCTTTTTTATGGGATGGGTCTGATTTAAAGGCTCCAAGCATGGCTGCCATTGGGTTGTTTAGCCTTTTTTTATATAGCTAATTACACAAGCATGAAATACAAACACAGCAGTGGGTGAACTGAACCACAGTTTGATTCACATGGAGCAAATTTATTTGTTTATCCAATAGAAATTCAAGGTTTTCTACACAGTACTAGACCTGGGGGGGATGTTTAGTTAGGGATGGGCATATAAAGGTTTCCAAAGCGAGATATTTGAGGACTGAAGTGTGTGCACAGTTTTGTTTTTAACATGTACAAACTTGTGTCACCTACTATATTGTAAAGTTTATTGTCAACATATGAGCTGTATTATTCAAAAAGAACAAGCATTCCCTGGAAGGTCTGCAATGAAATATTGAGTAAAAAATTCTTAGTCAAAAATATCTGCAGCATGTAGAAATTGTCTTCAGATGGTGCACTCAACAAAGGATTGTGTTTTTGTTGTTTCTGCAAGGAGCAAGTCGAAGTCAGTTTAAGGCAAGCATCTGTGCTGTGACTAAGGCATCACATTACAGTTAAATGCTATGCAGTGTCACATGACGAGACAACAGTTTAGCATTAGCCAGTAAAAATGGTGCTATATTTGGTAGTTTGTTTCAGACTATAAAATATACACTGGCCATACCACAGGCTATGAAGTGTAACTGGCCGGGATTAATGAATCAGAATCGGCAGAGTGGTTCACTGTAAATGATAAGGAAAATGTCAATGACATCAACACTACCACAACTACTACTACTACTACGACTAATAATAATAACACAGTTTCTATTACATCAGATTAACAGTTACTTTAAAACAGCAGTGAAAAAGTAGAGCGAGTTACATGAGATGACAAACTAGAATGGGTGAGGCCACAAACTTGTGACAAAAACACCCCTATTTTTCAGTTTGTTTATTTCAGTCATGTCATTGCCTTACACACACACACACACGCGCGCGCGCGCGAGCGCGCAGTTGCCACTTAGTAGCAGATACTGAAACATTGATACTTTTATGACACACTACTTTGGTAAAGCTCACATGCAAATACTGGTGTTTCCTCAATTATCTATACAGCATTGCAAGGCATGAGGAAGAAAACAAACATCTCTCGTGACTAATAAAACACCTATTCTTGGAAATTATGTTAGCATTAAAAACACTATGGGGCATGCAGTTAGAAGAAAGCAATCCTCAACATAGTGGTGTGATATAACACCTTACAGAATGTCCAAAAAGTTATTATCTTCCCTTATTATCAATCTTTTTTTATTTATCAAAGAATGCAGTTACATTTTATACTGTGCAAGCTTAGCTACATAATAGTAGCTGTAAACGGTTTTTCCTCTCAAAAAAATAGACAATAAATACAGTATCAGCTTTGATTGATAAAGACTACCTTACACATGCTAAATACATGTATACATTTATCTCCTAACAGAAATGTCACCATATTAAAAATGACCTATTTATAGAACTTTTACTATTAATGTTGATTTATTAAAATGAGTGAAATTCATGTTTTTTTGGTGTATAATTTAGAGTGGGCAGAATTCTAAATCTACTGACCTGTATAAAAAAACAGTAATGAAAATGATCCATATTTTCTATCCTTCGAGCCAATTTTTTTCACTGCAAACATCAGTGACACTTTCACTTGTCAGTGCAGACAAGTGTCTGTGGTATAATTTGGATACTCCTCAGCTATGTGTGCATTATATCATTATTATGAACTCTGTGAAGACAAACACCCTCAGCTTCAAATCAGGTGGTACTTTGCCTCCACATTCGGCAATTCAAATAAAGTAACGCACATCTAGCCCTGGATTATTATCCTTCAATTAAAGTAATTATCTTTGATATCATGGGGTCTGAGGTGACTAGTGTTGCCACCACACAGCTCCAGGGTTCCTGTCTGGTGTAAATGTGCTTCCTGTGTCGGCATGGGTTCTGGTCTCTAATTTCTTTTCACCTCCCATAAATATGCTGGTAGTTGGATTGGCTACATTTGAAACCCTGTAGGTCTTAGTGGTAATAGGTCTGTTATTGAATGGTCAATTCAATGGTCCTATCAGGTCACCTAAAAAATTTGGCAGTAGTAGCTCAGCAGTTGTGTTACTGAATTGCTTATAAGAAGGTTATGAGATCAAATTCAAGCGCTGCTTTGCTAGCCCATTGAGCAAGTGCCTCAACCTTCAACTACTCCCTTGAATAAATAGGATAAATTATTTCTGGCAAATGCTTTTTTTTGCTTATGTATTTTTTTTTAAGATTTAAGCATGAATTAAACCAAAAAATAAGGAAACAAGTGTCAGGACAAGTACTCAATAGTTTTCTCAACCATAGTAAACAAAACAGAAACATAATCCAAAAACAAAGCTAATAGCCATATGAGGGTCAGTCTATGCACAAACATGAACTGGGAAAGGTAGAATATTAGAAAACAACGAAACTAGAACTATTAATTGAAATCAGAAAGACAAACAGGAATCAAAAGCTTGGAATTGATATATAGTGAGCATAAACTTTGCAAATCACTAAGAGTAAAAAAAAAGTCCTTTCATAGTGTGTGTGAGCTCCGGAGGAGATTTAGTCCAGGTGTGTGTAATCAGCAATCTGGTGAGTGCGAATGTAGTTGTAGTCCTCAGTGGCCACACTGAATTCTGAAATGTATAGTTTGACAGCAATTCCAGGATTGACACAACACAATTGTAACACCAATTCTCTATTATATATGGGAATCTGGGTTTTTGTAAGGCTATGCTGGGTGAATTTGGTGTCATGGCGGCATGGCTTGTCGGACATAGCAACGGGTACTAAGGAGGGCGGGCTTTTGCAAAGGGTCAATTGCTTTTACAGTTCTGAAAACTGTATTTACCCTAATCCATGTAGAGTATGAACTCTCATCAACTTGCATCATAATGCCTCCATTGTTCGAAACATTCCGCAAAATCGTCTATTACTGGCATTTCCCTTGTTGGCCGTCAACTGTGAGTGACATCACTTCCCAATACAAACACGCCCAATAATATAGTCCCACCCCTGACACTTGATTGACAGCTTTCAGTGCAAGCCTACACACGCGACGCAGAGTAAGAGACGTGGTAATTAATATTGCTATTTAAATATGGCAAATACAGTTTGCAAATGGAATTTGCTTTTCCATTTAAAATATGGCAGTGACTGTGCATTTGCGAAAGCAGACATGCAAACGGTGATGCAAGATTTGCAATTGCGTTTGGATTATTTCACAATTTATGCCTCCACATGGAAAACACAATTCCTTTTGAATATTGTCCGGAATATCATTCGAAACTTTTCTCTTTCTATTTGCACAAAAAAAGCTAGTTAACACACAGTTTCCTGCAACATGTTTTTGTAATCAGTAGTCACTAAATTTCTAATTATGTTTGACCTGTTAGCCTAAAAGTGAATTAAGAAGTAACATAAAACTATAGAAAGGGCAGATACACTTACTGACCACAGAGTTATAAAAAAAGAACAATAAATAGTAATGGTAGGGAGGAATAATATCCATGAGTCAGCCTGCAGCTTTCTCTCTCTTTCTGTGTGTGTGTGTGTGTGTGTGTGTGTGTGTGTAACATGAGATATGGAGGCAGAGCAAGAGAAAAGGGTGAGGTGAAGCAAGCAAGCCAAAAAGGAAAACAATCATGAGCCATACAGTGTGAGGGTGCAGTGGGCAGCCTGCCAAGAGTAACAACTCACGCATCCAGTCAGGGAGGACGAAAGAGCAAAAAAGAGATAAAGAAAGCGCAGAGGCAGATCGAGGGTGTGCAGATATTTAGTGATGATTTTAAAAACAGAGAAAAAGTGTGCATCTAAACCCTAGCTGAGGTCGTCTGCCTCTCTGTACCACCACAAGTCTAACCTTCTCAGCGCTTGTTCGACTCTTCCACCCTGATATGCAGCACTCCTACACAATTGAAAGACACACACACACACACACACACACACACACACACACACACACACAAACAAAGTGCACAGCTGCACGTAGCCATTCTTCCACAGTGCCAAGTGGTTAAAGTGTTGGTTTTTGCCATTCATACCACATCACACACACACACACACACACACACACACACACACACACACACACACA
>JAAIIK010000191.1:482209-502475 GCA_014706435.1 Silurus glanis | reverse complement strand
ACACACACACACACACACACACACACACACACACACACACACACACAATAACACCTGCAGACAACTTAGAGTCACCGATTCACAGATTTATCTAGAGTTAAATCTGCAGTGGGAGGAAATCACACAGACAGGGTAGAATAAAAAATGACATTAACCTGAGCTCAGGTTTGAGATATGAACCCTGGAACTGTAAGGCAGTTGAACTACCATATTGGCCTGACAGGTATTTTTGTAAGGAAAATTGTATTGGAATTATAATTTTACATAAAATCCCATCAAATCAATGCTACATAGGTATATACATTATGAGAGGAGAGGTGACCATTTGTGAGTGGAGTGGTGCGTTTGCAGGGAGAAGAGGTGGAGAAGTTGGAGGAGTTTAGGTACCTGGGGTCAACAGTGCAAAGTAATGGAGAGTGTGTTAGAGAAGTGAAGAAAAGGGTGCAGGCAGGGTGGAGTGGGTGGAGAAGAGTGGCAGGAGTGATCTGTGATAGAAAGGTATCTGCAAGAGTGAAAGGGAAAGTTTATAGGACTGTAGTGAGACCTGCGATGTTGTATGGTTTAGAGACAGTGACATTGAGTAAAAGACAGCGGTGGAGCTGGAGGTGGCAGAGCTGAAGATGTTGAGGTTTTCGTTGGGAGTGACAAGGATAGACAGGATTAGAAATTAGTTTATTAGAGGGACAGCGGATGTAGGACGTTTTGGAGACAAGGTGAGGGAGGCGAGATTGAGAAGGTTTGGACATGTTCATAGGAAGGACATGGGGTATATCGGTAGTAGAATGCTGAGGATGGAGCCACCATCTTGTGCAGTTCTGTTATTTTCAATTATGTTAATTACATGTGCATTTACTGTACTCTCATAGTTAATTAAACAATTTCGGCACCAGTAAAATGACTCCACAAAGGAAATGTATTTCTATAACATACACTTATCGTACATACAGTTTTGTTATAAATATTAGGGTGCAGCTTTCAGCAATGAGCATCACTTTATTCCCATTGGACTAGGTATATTTACAAACCCGATTCCAAAAAAGTTGGGACACTGTAGAAATTGTGAATAAAAAAGGAATGCACTAATTTACAAATCTCAAACTTATATTTTATTCACAATAGAATATAGATAACATATCAAATGTTGAAAGTGAGACATTTTGAAATGTCTTGCCAAATATTGGCTCCTTTTGGATTTCATGAGAGCTACACATTCGAAAAAAGTTGGGACAGGTAGCAATAAGAGGCTGGAAAAGTTAAATGTACATATAAGGAACAGGGTATAAAAAGAGCCTCTCAGAGTGGCAGTGTCTCTCAGAAGTCAATTCCCCCAATGCTGTGGTGCAAAATAGTGGAGCAATATTAGAAAGGAGTTTCTCAGAGAAAAATTTTTAAGTTATCATCATCTACATTGCATAATATCATCCAAAGATTCAGAGAAACTAAAACAATCTCTGTGTGTAAGGGTCAAGGCCGGAAAACCATACTGGATGCCTGTGATCTTCGGGCCCAACATCACATACAGGAATGCTACTGTAATTGAAATCACAACATGGGCTCAGGAATACTTCCAGAAAACATTGTCGGTGAACCCAATCCACTGTGCCATTCGCTGTTGCCGGCTAAAACTCTATAGGTCAAAAAAGAAGCCATATCTAAACATGATCCAGAAGCGCAGGCGTTTTCTCTGGGACAAGGCTCATTTAAAATGGACTGTGGCAAAGGGAAAACTGTTCTGTGGTCAGACGAATCAAAATTTTAAGTTCTTTTTGGAAAACTGGGATGCGATGTCATCCGGACTAAAGAGGATAAGGACAACCCAAGTTGTTATCAGCACTCAGTTCAGAAGCCTGCATCTCTGAGGGTATGGGGTTGCATGAGTGCGTGTGGCATGGGCAGCTTACACATCTGGAAAGGCACCATCAATGCTGAAAGTATATCCAAGTTCTAGAACAACATATGCTCCCATCCAGATGTCGTCTCTTTCAGGGAAGACCTTGCATTTTCCAACATGACAATGCCAGACCACATACTGCATCAATTACAACATCATGGCTGCAAAGAAGAAGGATCCGGGTACTGAAATGGCCAGCCTGCAGTCCAAATCTTTCAGCAATAGAAAACATTTGGCGCATCATAAAGAGGAAGATGCGACAAAGAAGACCTAAGACAGTTGAGCAACTAGAAGCCTGTATTAGACAAGAATGGGACAACATTGCTATTCCTAAACTTGGCTAACTTGGCTCCTCAGTCCCCAGATGTTTGCAGACTGTTATAAAAAGAAGAGGGGATGCCACACAGTGGTAAACATGGCCTTGTCCCAATTTTTTTGGGATGTGTTGATGAAATTTAAAATCAACTTATTTTTCCCTTAAAATGATAAATTTTCTCAGTTTAAACATTTGAAATGTCATCTATGTTGTATTCTAAATAAAATATTGAAATTTCCACATCATTGCATTCTGTTTTTATTCACAATTTGTACAGTGTCCCAACTTTTTTGGAATCGGGTTTGTATAACAGCATGAGATAAAACCCAATAAGCAGTTAAATGCTTCACCTCTGCTATATTTTTGTCCTGCAGAGAGGAAGTCCAGAACACATGGAATCCAGAAACAGTAGTTAAGAGCCATTGTTTCTGCACTGTCAGTGACAGCGTCACTCACCAAAACAATACAAAAAGAACATCTCTGTGACCCCATTTCTCTTTCAGGGCATAGAATCAGCCTCCTGTCAAAATCCTATTAACACCATTCACAGTGCTACAACTTAAAACAAAAAAACAAAACAAAAAAAAAACATTAACAACAGCAAAACCTGCATGTTAACCCCTTTTTTAAATATATAATCCGGTAAAGCGACCGCATATCTTTCTATCCTTGCAATCATAGCCTACCTTTGCAAGTGTGTGTTTTATTACAATATCAGTCACTGTTATCTGCAGCTTATGTTTATCACAGCCGTACCTGATGGTGGCAGACCTCTTTCCTAGAATAAATAAAAAGTTGAACATGCTCAGGGCATGTTAGGTTTTTATCAGTGTTTATTCTATAGTAGCCTTATAATAAACTCTTGAGATAGTAGGCACAGACTCAGCACTTTATAATCATTAGCAGAGGGAAATCTGCAGTGATGTTCTGCTGTGGTGATAATAATGCAAAAATATATTCTGAAAACCCCAAGCCTGTACTTTATCTCAGTGGTGGATAGGTGGGTATGTCTATTTGTCCATTAGGTGTGTGACATGTGGTTTGTTTGGTGGGGGATTGAGAAGCAGACAGGAATATCTGACTGGACTGGATTGGTCCCCACTAGGAAAAATGCTTTGGTTTGGTTACATTTGCATATTTTTGCTGAGGATAATAAATGTTAAATATGCATGTACTTGAAACATAACATTATTTTAAGAGCAATGGTCATGCTGTTTGAAATGCAGCATTCAACTAATTATTCAGTTCTTCATCATATTAGCAGAATATTCAGTAAGCTGTAAGACTTATTGATAAACTGGTATGAAAGCTAATAGGATGAGTGTGTGTAAGTCTGGCCCTGTATCTTTAAAAGTTAAAATGTAACCTTTTGTTTAGTTTAAAACTGTACTGGAACTTGCCTGCCTTCCTGCCCCAACACCCCCATCCCATGTTTTTCTTTTTCAGTTGCTGAGTACCAGGCGTGACCCAGTTTGACCCCTGAGTGCTATGTTTGTGTGCTGATGTCAGCATCTTACAGAAGGATTTAGCAGTTCCCTCTCTGTGCTGTCATTTAAAGGCACAGTACTCTTTTCTCTTTTTAGTGAATCTCTTTTTTGTTTTTCCAAATCTAGCTCACTTCTCTAATTTAGCTCAGAGAATTATACAAATAGTAGTGGAAAAGAGGAAACATTGAAAATTATGTTTACTTTGTGTTTACTTTCGTACATACTACATGCCAACAACTACATAAAGTTCTTAATACTAATGAGATCATTTTTTTTGTTTATAAATTGTTATTATTATTATTATTATTATTATTATTATTATTATTATTAATATTCCAATTATTTATTTAACTTTTTTATAGATTATACAGTAGTGTAAAAGTGTTTGCCCCCTTCCTGATTTCTAATTTGTTTGCATGTTTGTCACGCTTTTATGTTTCAGATCATCAAACTAATTTGAATATTAGTAAAAGATAACACAAGTGAACACAACATGCAGTTTTTAAATGAAGGTTTTTATTATTTAGGGAAAACAAAATCCAAAACTACATGGCTCTTTGTGAAAAAGTGTTTGCCCCCCTGTTAAAACTGTGGTTTATCACACCTGAGTTCAATCTCTCTAGCCACACCCAGGCCTGATTACTGCCACCCCCGTTAGCAGTCAAGAAATCTCTTAAATAAGACCTGCCCAACAAAGTGAAATAGAACAAAAGATCCTCAAAAGCTAGACAGCATGCAGAGATCCAAAAAATTCAGAAACTAATTAGAAAAAAGTAATTGAGATCTATCAGTCTGGAAAAGGTTATAAAGCCATTTCTAAAACTTTGGGATTCCAGCGAACCACAGTGACAGCCATTATTCACGAATGGCAAAAACACGGAACAGTGGAGAACCTTCCCAGGAGTGGCTGGCCGACCAAAATTACCCCAAGAGCACAGTGTCGACTCATCCAAGAGGTCACAAGACCCCACAACAACATCCAAAGAACTGCAGGCCTCACTTGCCTGCATGACTCCACCATAAGAAAGAGACTGGGCAAAAATTATCTGCAAGGCAGAGTTCCAAGACGAAAACTGCTGCTGAGCAAAAAGAACATAAAGGCTTGTTTCAGTTTTGCCAGAAAACATCTTGATGATGTTTTCTTCAAGACTTTTTTCTTCAAGACCAAGACTTTTGGGAAAATACTCTGTGGACTGAGGAGACAAAAGTTAAACTTTTTGGAAGGTGTGTATAACATTAAGTCTGGCGTAAAAGTAACACCGCATTTCAGAAAAAGAACATCATACCAACAGTAAAATATGGTGGTGGTAGTGTAATGGTCTGGGGCTGTTTTGCTTCAGGACCTGAAAGACTTGATGTGATAAATGGAACCATGAATTCTGCTGTTTACCAAAAAAATCTTGAAGGAGAATGCCATCTGTTTGTGACCTCAAGCTGAAGCGAACTTGGGTTCTGCAGCAGGACAATGATCCAAAACACACCAGCATATTTTTTGCTAGATAGTTTATTATAGAAAATAAATCAATGACTTATGAACAGTCAGATTTTAACAGTGCTGTGGTATTAAGTTCAGCTTCATTAAATAACAAACAGCAGTGATGGGATACAACGGAGAAATCAGAGATTTCGTTTTTATAAATGTGTGGTTGGGGATAGGGAAGCAGACAGGACTATCTGATTGGACTCTTGACCTAGTAGAGACTTTTGTGGCTTGTCTTCACAAGGACATGTTATTAAGCAGCACATTTTCCTGCTTGTAGAACTTATCAGAAGGATGTCCCGACTTCCCCCTGTGTAATTGTGTATGGTAATATCTTATGAAACTTACCCACAATCTCGCCGTATTATGTCTCACGCTAACGGACATAGCAGACATTGTGCAATGTGTTGTGCCTTGTCTTGAGAGACATGTGGGGAAAAAATATTTTGTTCCTGTGCAGTAATGAGTCAGCTTCTTGTTTTATTTAGAAAAAAAGCGTTGCGAGTGCAATATGTGTGCTAATAAGAGAGTAAGGGGTTGTGTGATACGAAGTGCATGGGCATGAAGTTGACAAAAAAAAAAAAAAAAAAAATACATGACGTTCTTGTGGTTGTAACTTCTCCATTAAGTCTGCATGCAATCTATATTTTTGTCTAACACCCTTTAACCACCAATAGCAGCAGGAGAATGTTTGATGGAACATAATGTAAGTGCGTGGGTGTTTGTTAGAGTCTGTGAGAGAAAGCACCACATGTCAGTTTGTGGTCACGACTGTGGTTGAAAAGTGTAGCAAGTATCAGACAGGGTGGGTCATACCCACATGTAGGATATGATTAAAAAACGTCTCTGTAAACAACACACACATGCATAGACTGCTTGAGAAAAAAATATTGAGGTTCTTAATTGAAAATCATGTGATGTTTTGCCGCAACAAATGAGAATGAAATTGCTGATTTGTTTCAACCCTTCCCAAACAGAACTGAAAAAAAGACTCTAAAAATCAGACACTTGATTTGTCCTTGCACTGTGAGTAAATTCCCATGTACACAAAGTGTCAGAAAAACCACTTGTTCTCTGCACCTGATAATACTTTATAAGCTGCTAGAAGGGCAGCATAAAAAGATTTGCGTGAACAGCTGTGTCAGCAGTGTCACCATTGCCATCCCAAAACTATTTATTTTCTAATGATACTCTCTCCACATGAAAGGATTTTTAACTCTTCTTGCATTCTCTTTAGTTGAGTACAGTATGAAAACTATGATATTAGTTAAACACTATCATATTAGTTTTCTTTATAGCACAGTTGCACTAGTTTTTCACTCAGCAGCATTCCACCAAATAATATGTTCAAGCTTTCTGAATAAATTGTATAAAGTTTTAGAAATGCTGCTGTTAACTTGTTCTGCTCAGCTTCACAACCTGTGTGACCTGCTGCTCATGCTGTTCTGTCTTGTGTATTATAGGTATCTTAATACCTATATCCCTAAACACTATTTACTATAAATTTAACAGTAATCACTAACACTTAGGCAACTTGCTTAACTAAGTCACTTAAGTAACTTGCACTGATTTAATGGCAAATTTTAGTTGGGGTTAATTCAGAAATAGAATTCAATTAAATTCATTTTAATCTGTATAGCATTTTTAACAATGGACATTGTCTCAAAGCAGCTTTACACAGATAATGTGGTAAGAAAGATTCAGTAAGATTGTTCTTTAATAATAGAACTTGCTAATGGTGCTGGTTGTGGTGGCTCAATAGTTAAGGTCAGATCTCCCCATCAAAATGTCATGCTTGAGTTATATGGAAAGCCCCTTCAGCTCAGATGTCTGTAAAATGTACAGCAACTTTTGTAATAGTGTATGTGGACAATTGACCACCACATCCACATTTGCTGAGTAAATATCCAATTCCAAAACCATGGGTATTAATATGGAGTTAGTTTCCCTTTGCTGTGATAATAATCTTTACTCTTCTGGTGATGCTTTCCACTAGAGTTTGAAATGTGGCTATAGTGATTTGCCTGTTCAGCCACTAGACCATTAGTGGGTGTAGGCACAGATGTTGGGCAAGGAAGCCTGTGGTGTAGTCAGTGTTCCATATCATTCTGGTCTTTCTTTGTTCACAGGTGCACTGACATGATGAAACAGGCTTGGGTACCTTAGTTCCAGTAAAGAGAAATTATTATTTTCACATAAACATTACATTAAATTTAATTAAATCACTCAAAGTGTTTATTTTTAAATTTTTACTTTGACCTGAGCAAATTTTATTTCCCTTAAGGGTAAACTTAGTATTTTGTCCACACACAATTTTTTTTCTGACCTTATTCTTATCTTAACTGTTTGAAAAACAGTACATGTACAATACAGTATATCACAGTTCTAATGCACACCCTTTATTTCTTTTATTGTTCTGTAAAAATATGGAGAGTATTGTATTAGAACATAATTGCTTTACTTCACTACATTATTTTTCAGACTACTTTTTTACTTTCTCATTCAATTTTTTACACGAATATCTGTACTTTTTACTTCTTACATTTTCAAACCAGACTCGTTACTTTAGTTTTAATCTATTTGGTGACATGATCAATATTTTTTCTTCTCATTGTGCTGTTTTCAGCCCATCAATCTATTTCTAGTCATTGTGCGGCTTTTTCAACCTACCACTGGTGTATAATTTCCTGGCTATCATGCACCACATATGTAGGCTAGCCTACAAAGCTAACAACAAACAAGGCAGAAGGCAACAAGAAGTATGGGGCTGACGTGGCTGAGACAGAGGGGTCAGCGATGTTAACATGACTGAAAACAGAGACATTCCTGATCACCTGATCATCATCATCTCTCTGCTTGTGTTCTGTATGGTGGTTGTTCAGCCTGTATACATGCATTAGGTAACAATTTTTTTTGGTATTAATATATTAATATGATGTGAGGTCCAGTTACCAGGGTGACACAAACAGTTAGGTAGAGCCCAAACTTCTTCAAGTTCATGTGTGTACTTTTGCAATCTCTGGTTAACTCAGTGGGAGCCTAAAGATAGAAAATATTTCTCTTGATGTAAATGAACAAAATGTAAGCTGGTGTAAGTTGATTGTTTTTTCAACTGCTATATCCTCAAGTAAAAATCCACACATTTAATATTATTCATCCAGTCAAGTTTCCCAAAATGTGTTTTCTTTATATAACAGAGGCCATGTTCACAGAAAAACAATTTACAAGTACCCCAATGTTTTTAAAACCTATTTACAAAACTGATATGCCTTGTGATGGATTGGTGTCCAATTCAGGGTCTATTCCCAACTCATGAACAGTGTTCCCACTGTGGTTGTCTGTGATAGTGATGGCTCACTTCCAGATGTGCTAAACAGCTTTTATGATTGGTTTGAAGCAAAAAGACAAATAGCAAAAAAGAAATACCTCCCCTCCATTCAACGGCCAGGTGCCATGTTTTACCACAGCTCTAAATCGTGTCAACCCACAGAAAGCTGCAGGACAATACAACATTCCTGACAGAGTGCTCAAAGGAAGTGCAGACCTGATATCTGACATCTTAATATCTTTCTGAGCTGTGCTGTCTGAACTACAGTATGCATCAAGGCCACCACCATAGTCCCCGTGCTATACCCACACCTATCATAATTAAGTAATTCAAGTGGCTCCTCATAACGCACATAAAGACCGTGCCGCCCACTCAGTGGCCCATACTAACTGTTCCACAGATGATCCAACACACTCCATCTGGCCCTCACTCATCTAAACAATAAAAATACATACATTTAAATGCTGTTCAGCTCAGAATTTAAAACCATGAATCATCATTATCTGATTGGGAAGCTAAGATTTTTGGGTCTGAATGCAACTGGATACTGGACTTAAGACATTTTGACTGACCTTTGACTGCACAGCAAGTCACAGGTCGAATCACAACAAATTTGCAATCAAATCAATTAAATTTGCTAATGACACAACCATGGTTGAGTCTCATTAGCAAGAATGATGAGTTAAAGAGAGGAAGAGCAGAAGTTAACAGACCAGTGTATAGCCAACAACCTGTATTTGAATGTGGCTAAAACAGTAAAATTGGTTGGTGATCATTCCCTGCTGAACACGAATGACTCCTCATTATAGATCAAGAACAACAAATTCCTTGGTGTTCACCTGGCAGAGAATTTCACTTGGTCCCTCAGTACCAGCTCCATATCAAAGAATGACCATTATTGTCTCTTTTTCCTGAAAAAGCTAAGTAAGGCCCACCTCCCACTACCTCCCCTCACTATGTTCTTCAGAGGGATGATCAAGAGCATCTTGAGCAGTCACTACCTGGTTTGGGAATTGCACAATTTTGGATTGCAATTTTTGGATCAAGCGCTCACAGTCAGACTGTGTAAAAGGGACTAGACGGGTACACACATACACACAATCGTTTAAATAAACAAAATCATTGAAACTGTTTTAATTAACATTAAACATTAATTTGTGTTTATATGTAGCACCTTGTTATTGGGGAATGCTATTTTGTTTCACTGTGTACTGTATATGGATTAAATGAATAAAATCATGCTTGACCTGACTTGATTCATTAAGGAAAGTAACGAAAGTTTTTTTCAGATTATTCTCTTTTTTTTGTTTCATCATTTTTGTTTCTTAACTTTTTTTTTTTTTTTTTTTTTTTTTTAGCTTTTTGTGTTGTATTTTTCCTTGACATTTCAAAACTGAAGCCCTGTGGACCATTTAGACATGTTATATATCTAATGTATTATCTAACTTTATTGAGACATTTGTGAATTTTTCAGAACAACAGTATATTTTCCATATCAGTACAATTTATAATTGACAACAAGATACATCTAGCCAGCTACTGTTTGGAGTACTGCAGGATCCCAACCCCAATTCAAATACCTGCTCTCAGTGAGACGCTTTCTGGAAAGGAAACACCACTTGCACACTACTGCACTTGTTAATTGTATTTCCATTCATTAGAAACCATTATCTGTTCTGTCTATGTAATGCATTTGATATATTTGTATTCATCTCTAATTTAAAGTTAAGGTAATAGACATCTTTAACACAAGTGTGTTAGACAGTCTATGTAAATGTATCAGATAATATGTCTTAAAACATGACAAAAATCTACAGAAATAAAAAAACAGCAAATTTGTCACAATTCACTATAATGTAACTATACCACGTTTCCATATTATTTATTCATATTATAATTATTTTTAATCAGTATATGAAACCCTTGAATATAATTTCCAGGTGTCTCCTATTACAGGTTATAGAAATTAATTAATTTGGTGTGGGTTTTTTTTGTACATCTTATTCAATTCTATTCATTTTTATTTGTATAGCACTCAAAGCTCCTGTTCTTACTCCGTAAGATCACCACACGCTCCATCCGCAAAGCCAACTGCATTGTGGTTACACACACTCTTCACCCTCCTGCCATCAGGGAAGCGGTTCTGAAGCATTCGGGCCGTCACATCCAGACACACACACACACACACAATCACTGTGTGATTGATCTGTACAACCCGGGCTCAAACACACACTCGTACTCACTTCACACATCGATGTCTTCAGAACCACTCCTATTACATCACCTCATTATTACAAACTGTTTACATGCCGTTTTTGCACATCTTTTTTTGGATTGCTGTATTGCTCTTTTGCACAACATTTTGTTTACATTTTTGTTACAATGTTCACTTTACTCTTTTACACACCGCAGTGTGCAATATACAACAGGTGTGGCGCTATTTTGTGTTTTGTGTATTTGTCCTACACTGTCTTGTGTTGTCTTGCACTGTCCTCTATTGTCTTGCACTGTCTTGTGTTGTCTTTGAGCTGTTTGCACCAGGTTGCACTTGATGCACTTACTAGACCCTGTGTTTTCTGTGATTGTTGTTTTATGTAGCTCCAGGGTTCAGGAGGAACGTTGTTTCATTTCACTGTGTACTGCATCAGCTATATATGGTTGAAATGGCAATTAAAGCTTCTTGACTTGACTCTTGACTGAATTTCATGGATCCCCAGGGCGTTGATGAGAAACCATCTCCAGCTGCACAGAGTGGCTTCCAATTGAAGATAACACTTTCCAGAGGCAGGCCAGGACGAAGTAGGCAGATCCAAGGAGGGGAGAGGGGCAGGAACAGTAGTCACTGGAACCACAGGAACATGTTTCTCTCTCTCTCTCTCTCTCTCTCTCTCTCTCTCTCTCTCTCTCTCTCTCTCTCTCTCTATCTCTCTTTCTCTCTCTTGAGTTAGAGAGAAAGAGAGAGAGAGAGAGAGAGAGAGAGAGAGAGAGAGATGGGGTGACAGAAAGAGAAGGATATGGATTAACATGTGTCCTTATTGTTGTATGAAAGTTAAGGACACTGTGCAGTTGGGGACTACGGCAAAAGGGTTAGAAGGTAAAAAGAACCAGAAGGTAACACAGACATGAGGGATCTCTGGGATAAGAGACGCACACCACCGTCAACAAACCTGAGTAAACATGTGAGTGTGAGGGGATGACAGCATACAAATATCCCAGTTGGCCAAACGCTCAATATCCATGATCCCTCCAGATCTGCTCCTTTACCTAAGAAAAATCTACTGATAAAAGACTTGACTAAGTAAATGTTTTCAGCCTTGAACACTCAGACTGTGTCTTATGCTTTTTTGAAACACTTTCTGTGTTCTAATCATGTGCCCTGTTTACTACTTTTTTCGCAAGCTTTCTATCTTCAATCTAATGTGACTGAGTAACATCATCCCATATCCGGAAACTGTTGTTTATAGATGAGAAGTCTTTCGTGTGGTTTTTGGGGATGTAGCTGGGTGGGAACTAAAACTTACTGAAAGATTTGTAACTAGTATAATTCCAGTCAAAGCCAAATGTTTCTATGACTATTACAATTATTTCCTGCATCTCTGTCCTGATGTAAAAATCCTCAATATCAATGTCAATTGAATAATGCATTTCAATCCCAATATTTATCTTTATGTCTTAAGCTTCATGGGCAAAGGCACTTTATTGCCTTATATGTTAAACAATGTTTCTGGAGGCACAAGATACCATCTTTGTGTGTTGCTTCAGATGTTATTACACTGAAAACATCTGGCCACTGTTCCACAATGCTATTTTCCCCACTGTGGGACGAATAAACGTAAATCTCACACTGCTGTTCCAGATTGCTATTTTACACTGCTGTTTCACATTGCTGTTCCAGCTATGTTTATCCATGCTTATCTGTTAATTTCTGTTTGCATTTTTTCATTGTTTATCTTTTATTTACCATCTTTATCTTCATTAAAATTGTCAGAATGAAGGGAAAAGCCAAATTAATGTAGCTGCTGTTTGCAAATGTTTTTTTTACTTATTTTGGTTTAGAGAGCGTCAAATGATTTTAAATGGTGAAACTAAACTAAAGCTATGACTACAGGTCTCATGTTTGTGTTGGCTCCTAAAAAAAAGGAGTGTGATATTAACTTGTTAACAAAATGTAAACATATGTGAAGAATTATTCATATAGGTTAATTTTCCTTGTACTGATTTTCTAAATAAATAAAGATAAACTGAACCATGTGAGTGAAATCTGCTTAGTTTACAGAGAGCCCTCATGTACAATTTTAGCAGGACTCAGTGGAATGAGTAAAACCCTGGAGTTTATTAATAACTTTAATGCCATCGTACTACATTACAGTACACAAAGGATTTGTTTGTTTACTGGATTGTGTTAATGTACATGAATCAGACAGACATAGATATGATATTCATTTGAAGTGTAATTATGAAAAAAAAAAAAACACAAAAACACTTACACACCATTATCATGTATGTAGTGTATGTGTGAAGTGCATTTTAAACGACTATAAATTTATCACAAAATTCAATATACCTTAGTTATTAAAAAACATTATTCCACAACTTTATTGAGTGTGTGCTTCTGATTGGTCAGAGGGTGATTTTTTATTTTATTTCATAAATGTACTTGTTCAAATATTCAATATTCAAATGTTTATTTTTTTGTTTGTTTTTTTTTATAGTTTTTGAAATGGTGAAATGCTGAAAACGCTTATATTTTCTTTCCTATCCATCAGTCAGCTCTCCCCATATGCTGACACATGCATCCTGAGATATATAAAGCCAGCAATCAGTTGTTGTTTTTTTGCAATCTGTTCAGAGTAAAGTGCTATCTGCACTCTTCTGCATACATAAGTACACAGATGCCCATGACTGACTAGTGTTGATGTGATCCAGAGATCAAGGCCAATTTTGCTCACTTGGCCCCTGGCCATAGATAGATTTTCACAATCTCCATTATAGAGAGCATATTTTAGTGAAGTTTTATGCTAAGAATCCATCTCCATAGGCAGTGCTTTATAACAGAGTCCAGGGAAGATTCTTCTAAACAGCTTTGTGGTTTCTTGGTAATATGGCAAAACAGACTGGTGTGGGAACAACTGTTTATAGCTTTTATAACAGAAGAGATAACTAACTTATTTAACAGACATTTCACAAAATAAAATGTATGAATGTAATTACATTTCTTTCGGCTTCTCCCATTAGGGGTCGCCACAGCGGACCATCCGCATGTTTGATTTGGCACATGTTTTTACGCTGGATGCCTTTCCTAACGCAACCCTCCCCATTTATCCGGGCTTGGGACCGGCACTAAGGCTTGTGCAACCCTAATGGCTGGGGTTGGTTCCCTTAATTTATAAAAATTTTTATACCACTTTTAACAATTGTCATAAAAGAGCTTTACAGAAATCCAGATCTAGATGTAGATCCTGAATGAGCAGACCAGAGGCAAAACTGGTAATGAAACCTTTCTGAAACAAAGAAGGAAAAAACCTTGAGAGGAACCCATCCTCTACTCCAGCTTGTACTTTGAAGTCAAACAGTAATACGTGTGACAGAGAGGATCAGTATGAGCATAAGGGTATTTTTGTTTCATTACAGTTTACACTTCTAATCATTAGGGGTAGTACCTGTCACATCAACTACTGTACAAAATACTGCCCTAGCATTGATTTTTGTCCTGTATAAATCAATACATAACATCAAATTTTATTCCATGTCTAATTTAGCTATTTCTGTGCTAATATTGTATTGCATGTAAAGCGATCATGTTTAGTGCTGTTTGCTTTTGTTTTGAGCTGTTAAAGTCATTTGTAACTGGCAAAAGAAAATGTTGGCTTAGTGTTCCTAATGCATTTCCTAAGTTATTCCTCGTTCTGGAAAGGTATAAATTTATTTTGTGCCAGAGACAAGGAAATGAAACAGTGGACTGCTCAGAAAGCGAGTGTGGATTGTTTTTTCTGGCTTGCTTTCACCTTCACTAATCATACAGTATTAGACTGTCGAGGCAAGTCAGACCCAAATGCACTCTAAATGTATTGTTTTAAAATGGCTTGAAAGCCCATTTCATGAAAATGTTTTTTTTTCCCTTAATAGTGCAGTCCAAGCCCTAGGAAAACTTTGTACTTTCATGCTGAACAAATAAGAGGACATGAGAAGGGAGAAGGGTGGTGAGGGGAGTGTGGCAATTCATTTGTAAGGTTTCCGTTTTGGGTGACTTGGAAAGTATGGGGCAGGCAGAATGAAGGGATGTCAATTTGCTCTCATTTCCCATTTAAGTGTTTACAGATCCCAGTGTTCAGCGTTATTATCGTACTGTTATAAGCTTCTAAAATTGCTAAATTGGTCTACATAAACAGGCTTATAGAAAGGATGCAAAGAGAAAGAGAGAAGGAGAAAATGGAGCAGAGATTCAGAGGTAAGTAGGATTGTTTGTCTTGGCACAAGCAACCGAAATATGATCCAAGGGCTGGGATGGGTTTAAACAATAACATAAACCCGACAGGGTCATTTCAGGATACACGGACAATATGTCTGCCCTAGGTCCGGTTACCCCCTCCAGCCCCCTTCCCTCTCTCATCCCCCTTACTCCCTCCCTCCCTGTCTCACCTCCCCTCTCTGTCTTTTTCTCAACATGCATTTTATCACACCACATCAGATCTGGGCATTGTGCAGCAAACCATTTCAGGAAAAAAAAGCAGAAAAAAACATAGAAACTTAGAGGAAACACTCAAAATCCATATTAACAGTTCAATCAAAACAATGAAGACATTTTTTTCCTTCATCCACTGTAACTGTAGAATGTCTTTATGTGGAAGACATACAACATTTTGTAGTTTTTGAGCTCTTACTTTCCCATAAACCTCAGTATGTGCACGTGGTTATTCTTAAGCCATTTACCATGCAGATCATTTCAAGCTTTTTGCTCTTAAGTTTGCACATGTTGGCTGTTCTGTCCAGAACTCCAGAACCACAGGAGCTCAAATTCATTAACTGAGTTAATCCATTGTAGAACGTTAATTTTGTATTCCTTTTGTGTACTCATTTATGTATTAATGCAGATGCATGTTATATTCCTATAAACATATCCTGGTACTAATGATGCCATCAATTTTCACAAAAGCCCCTCAACCATAAATAGCTATCCCGGCCAAATTCAGTTTTTTGCAGTAGGATTGAGGGCTTTTCTTTGCCTTGTATGCAGGCCATACTGGTGAATTGCATGACCAAGAAGTTCAATTTTGGTTCCATTTGACCACATAATTCTAAAAACTCTTTGTGGAGGTTTTTTATAAGTTGCTTTTAGAAATATGTTCTTTTAAGCATGTGTTTGGCAAGTTTTATTGTAAGGATATATACGATTATATTAATAAAATAATAGATAAAGGTTTCACTAATAATTATATTGGAAATTATTATTTTTTTTTTTATTGTGACTAGTGTTTTGATTAATCCTTCTATTGGCCCCATTCTTTTGAATGGAGCCCGTAGTTCTGGACCTGGATGTCTTTTACCATTTTAGGCTGTCTGACTTGTATTGTGATTGTCAGTGACAATTCAATGTCTATTATTAGCAATTGTGTATTCCAAGAGTGGTTTTAGTTGAGCTGTTATTATCACATAAGTGAAACTTCTTCTTGGACATAAAAATTGGTTGTTATATAGACAAAGTGACAGTATGAAACCGCAAAAGTATGTGTTACTGTGACTGCGGTAAGAGTCAAAATTGTAACATGAATTTTCCTGGGTTTGGAATTAAACAGATAAAAGCTCAAACAATCTGAATGTACAGCATTTATTATACAAAATAATTTGAAAATCATTATCATTAAGTTGTAATCTGTATCATTAAGATGTAATGTCTATTACTACCTAGGACTAGCTTACTATTGAGATTACATGCACACTGCATGTAATGCAATGCATAAATATATGTTTTATAGTCTGTTCTACTTAAAACATTTAATTGAAATCATGCAACATGTATGAGTAGGTATAGAAGCTATGGGTGTGCTTCATGATTCCATTCATGTGAACACTAACTCACTTCGGAAACTTTGAAGAATTTAAGATGGTATAATAAGCAAGTGATGCATATATCTGTCAGGGAACCACCAGCCTCGCCTCTCCTCAACACCCTGCCCGCATGGAGTGAATCACCCTCTTACTAAAGTGCCGGCATCTGGCGCTCATCAGCACCAGGCCTACTTATAGCTCACTCTTCCTCAGACCCTTTGTCCGTTCTCACAGGTTATGCAGGAAGAACACCATAGGTCTCTCTTTGGGGATCTACCCGTTCTATCGGACTGTGTGGACTTTGCCATCCCCTGGCGTTCAACGGATTTGCTATACTTACTTTTCTTTAAGGACTTCACAGATTCTATAGACTTTCCCGGTACTGCCAATTCTTTTCTCTGCTCTTCTCAATACAAACTCTTTAAACATCGTATAGTGCTACTTCGGCTTTCGCCTGTGTTTGTCCGGCCTGACAATATCCTACAATACACTGCCACTGTCACTATTTGTATTTTATTTAACACTGTCTTTATTACTTTTTGTAACTTTAACATAAAAAGAGAAAAATAATAATGATAATAAAAAAAGGAAAGTGTTACATTAAAAATTACACACACACGTACATACACATGCACACACATACATACAAAACACATATATACACCTTTACAAACCCTATTAAGGGATTCCAAACATGAGTTTTTCTCCAAACAATGAGACAATTTTTTGTAAACGAGGGATTTCTGTGTTATTTTCAATGACGATAACTACTATAAGTTTTGCTTGTAATACAGAATTTTAACATTTTCCTATCAGAGTTTGTAAAAGTGCATGTTGCAGAGAAATATTTAATATACAGAGTTTAGGACATTTTTTTTCAACACCATGGATAAAAAGTCTAAAACCTTTTCCCAAAAACATTCAACCTCAGGGACACTTCAATAAACAGTGATATAAAGTTCCGGGTTGCACAAGACAGTGCACTCTTAGTGCCGGTGCCAAGCCCGGATAAATGGGGAGGGTTGCGTTAAAAAGGGCATCCAGCGTAAAACATGTGCCAAATCAAATATGCGGATCAGGAATCAGAATTTCATACCGGATCGGTCGAGGCCCGGGTTACCAACGACTTTTCATGGAGACGTGGCTTTTTCACGGAGACGTGGCTCAGCGACAGAGTTCCGGAAGCCGCCATCCAGCTAGACGGGCTAACCGTGTTTCGAGCCGACAGGAACGCAGCTCTGTGCGGTAAGACTCGCGGTGGTGGCGTGTGTGTTTATATCAACACGGAATGGTGTAAGAACTCTGTGCTTGTTTCACGCTACTGCTCATCGCTAGTGGAGTTTGTGACTGTTAGATGCAGACCTTTTTATTTACCTCGGGAATTCACCACTGTTTACATTGTCGGAGTGTACATTCCTCCCAGTGCTAATGCTAAGGAGGCACTGAGTGAACTCTACGGCGCTATTAGCGAGCTGCAGAATGCTCACCCCGACGGATTGTTTATTATCGCCGGAGATTTCAACCATGTGAATCTCAGGACTGTGCTTCCTAAACTCCATCAGCATGTGGACTTTGCAACGAGAGGAGCGAACACGCTGGATCTTGTTTACACAAACATCCCCGGCGCGTATCGTGCGGAGCCCCGCCCCATCTCGGATACTCAGACCACTGCTCTGTTATGTTAATTCCAGCATACAGACCGCTCATCAGACGCTATAAACCGGTTCTGAAACAGGTGAAAACCTGGCCAGAAAGAGCTACTTCTGCTCTTCAGGACTGTTTTGAGTGCACTGACTGGGACATGTTTAGAGAGGCTGCAACCAATGGCGATTCCATCAACTTGGAGGACTACACATCAGCAGTGACCAGCTACATCAGCAAGTGCGTTGATGATGTGACCATCTCCAAGACAATCACTACACGCTCCAACCAGAAGCCGTGGATGACTGCAAATGTGCGTGTGCTGCTGAAACAAAGAGACTCTGCCTTCAGAACAGGGGACAAGGCGGCCTTGAAAACACCAAGGGCCAAACTGTCCCGTGCCATCAGAGAGGCGAAGCGTGCACACGCCAAGAAAATCCACGACCACTTCCAGGACAGCGGAGACACCCGGCGCACGTGGCAGGGCATCCAGGCGATCACGAATTACAAGACTACATCACCTGCTTGTGACCGTGATGCCTCCCTCCCAGATGCGCTGAACGACTTCTACGCCCGGTTTGAGGTACAGAACAACGTGAAGGTGAGGAAGACCATCCCTCCTCCCACTGACCAGGTGCTCTGTCTAACCACAGCTGAAGTGAGGAAAACTCTATGCAGAGTTAACCCACGGAAGTCTGCTGGTCCTGACAACATTCCTGGCAGAATGCTCAGGGAATGTGCAGAACAGCTAGCGGATGTCTTTAATGACATCTTCAACATCTCCCTGAGCAGTAACGTTGTTCCCACGTGTTTCAAGACAATGACCATCGTTCCTGTGCCGAAAAAGTCTACCATATCCTGCCTCAATGACTATCGTCCCGTCGCGCTCACTCCCATCGTGATGAAGTGCTGCAAGAGGCTCGTCATGAGGCACATTAAGACCCAGCTTCCACCCTGCCTGGACCCCATGCAGTTTGCGTATCGTCCAAACCGTTCCACGGACGATGCTATCTCCACAACCCTCCATTTGGCCCTCACCCACCTGGATAACAAGGACTCATATGTACGAATGCTGTTCATTGACTTCAGCTCAGCATTCAACACAATCATTCCTCAGCACCTGATTGAGAAGTTGAGCCTACTGGGCCTGAACACCTCCCTTTGTAACTAGATCCTGGACTTCCTGACTGAGAGACCTCAGTCAGTACGGATCGGGAACAGCATCTCCAGCACCACCACACTGAGCACTGGGGCCCCCCAGGGCTGTGTGCTCAGTCCACTGCTGTTCACTTTGCTGACTCACGACTGTGTAGCAATGCACAGCTCGAATCATATCATCAACTTTGCTGATGACACGACCGTGGTGGGTCTAATCAGCAAGAACGACGAGTCAGCATACAGAGAGAAGGTGCAACGGTTAACAGCTTGGTGTGGAGCAAACAACCTGTCTCTGAACGTGGACAAAATGAAAGAGATGGTTGTGGACTTCAGGAGAGCACAGAGCGACCAATCTCCACTGATTATTGATGGATCCTCAGTGGAGATCGTCAAGAGCACCAAATTCCTTGGTGTTCATCTGGCGGATAACCTTACCTGGTTACTCAACACCATCTCCATCACCAAGAAAGCCCAGCAGCGTCTCTACTTCCTGAGAAGGCTGAGGAAAGCCCATCTCCCTCCCCCCATCCTGACCATGTTCTACAGAGGGACCATTGAGAGCATCTTGAGCAGCTGCATCACTGCCTGGTTTGGGAACTGCACCGTCTCCGACCGCAAGACCCTACAGAGGATAGTGAGGACAGCTGAGAAGATCATCGGAGTCTCTCTCCCCTCTATCATGCACATTTACACCACACGCTGCATCCGCAAAGCAAACAGCATTGTGGATGACCACACACCCGTCACACACACTTTTCACACTTCTGCCATCAGGAAAACGGTTCCGAAGCATTCGGGCCGCCACAACAAGACTGTGCAACAGTTTTTTCCCCCAAGCCATCAGGCTACTTAATACACAGAACTGAAGGGATCACACACACACACACACACACACACACACACACACACACACACACAC
>JAAIIK010000191.1:446792-462137 GCA_014706435.1 Silurus glanis | reverse complement strand
GTGTGTGTGTGTGTGTGTGTGTGTGTGTGTGTGTGTGTGTGTGTGTGATGTAAGTTTTAACAAAATATATATTTTTAAGTATTTAGTTTAAAATATAATCAATTAATTATATAAATGAAAATTAATTTCATAAACAGACATATTCACATTAATACAGTTATTAGTCAATACAGACTTTAATGGACATGTAGGTGAAGGGAACAGAGGTGATGAGGAGGTGATTGTAGGTATAGCCTTAAGGAGAGGAATGTGGAAGGGCAGATGGTGGTAGATTTTGCTAAAAGGATGGAAATGGCAGTGGTGAATACTTATTTTAAGAAGAAGGAGGCTCATAGGGTGACCTATAAGAGTGGAGGAAGGTGCACACAGGTGGATTATGTTCTATGTAGGAGATGCAACCTGAAGGAGATTGGAGACTGTAAGGTGTTGGCAGGGGACAGTGTAGCTAGACAGCATCGGATGGTGGTCTGTAGGATGGTTTTGGAGGCGAAGAAGAAGAGGAGGAGAGTAAGGACTGAAAGAAGAATAAGATGGTGGAAACTGAAGGAGGAAGAGTCTAGTGTGAGGTTCAGGGAAGAGGTCAGACAGGGGCTTGGTGGTGGTGAAGAGGTGCTGAATGATTGGGAAACTACTGCAGGAGTGATAAGGGAGGCAGCTAGAAAAGTACTTGGTGTGACATCTGGGAATAGAAAGGAAGACAAGGAGACGTGGTGGTGGAATGAGGAAGTGCAGGAGAGCATAAGGGGAAAGAGGTTGGCAAAACAGAAGTGGGATAGACAGAGTGATGAGAAAAGTAGGCAGGAGTACAAGGAGATGCGGCAGCAGGTAAAGAGGGATGTGGCGAAAGCCAAGGAAAAGGCATATGAGGAGCTGTATGAGAGGTTGGACACTAAGGAAGGAGAAAAGGATTTGTACCGATTGGCCAGACAGAGGGACCGAGCTGGGAAGGATGTGTTGCAAGTTAAAGCAATAAAGGATGGAGATGGAAATGTGTTGACTAGTGAGGAGAGTGTGTTGAGAAGGTGGAGGGAGTATTTTGAGCAGCTGATGAATGAGGAAAATGAGAGAGAGAGAAGGTTGGATGATGTGGAGATCGTGAAGCAGGAAGTGGATAGGATTAGTAAGGAGGAACTGAGAGCAGCGATTAAGAGGATGAAGAGTGGAAAGTCGGTTGGACCAGATGACATACCGGTAGAAGCATGGAGATGTTTAGGAGAGATGGCAGTGGAGTTTTTAACCAGATTGTTTAACAAGATTCTGGAAGGTGAGAGGATGCCTGAGGAATGGAGAAGGAGTGTGCTGGTACCGATCTTTAAGCATAAAGAAGAGGTGACCATCTGTGAGCAACAGTATGGTTTCATGCCGAGGAAGAGCACCACAGACGCATTATTTGCTTTGAGAATGTTGATGGAGAAGTATAGAGAAGGACAGAAGGAATTGCATTGTGTATTTGTGGATTTAGAGAAAGCGTACGACAGAGTGCCAAGAGAGGAGTTGTAGTATTGTATGAGGAAGTCAGGTGTGTCAGAGAAGTATGTGAGGGTGGTGCAGGACATGTATGAGGACAGTGTGACAGCAGTGAAGTGTGCAGTAGGAACAACAGACTGGTTCAAGGTGAAGGTTGGACTGCATCAAGGATCGGCCCTGAGCCCTTTCCTGTTTGCAGTTGTGATGGACAGGTTGACGGACGAGGTCAGACAGGAGTCTCCATGGACTATGATGTTTGCGGATGATATTGTTATTTGTGGTGAGAGTAGTGAGCAGGTTGAGAAGAGCCTGGAGAGGTGGAGGTACGCACTGGAGAGAAGGGGAATGAAAGTCAGTAGGAGTAAGACAGAGTACATGTGTGTAAATGAGAGGGAGGGCAGTGGAGTGGTGCGGTTGCAGGGAGAAGAGGTGGAGAAGGTGAAGGAGTTCAGGTACCTGGGGTCAACAGTGCAGAGTAATGGAGAGTGTGTTAGGGAAGTAAAGAAAAGAGTGCAGGCAGGGTGGAGTGGGTGGAGAAGAGTGACAGGAGTGATTTGTGATAGAAGAGTATCTGCAAGAATGAAAGGGAAAGTTTATAGGACTGTGGTGAGACCTGCGATGTTGTATGGTTTAGAGACAGTGGCAGTGAATAAAAGACAGGAGGCGGACCTGGAGGTAGCAGAGCTGAAGATGTTAAGGTTTTCGTTGGGAGTGACGAGGATGGACAAGATTAGAAATTAGTTTATTAGAGGGACAGCGCATGTTGGACGTTTTGGTGACAAGGTGAGGGAGGCGAGATTGAGATGGTTTGGACATGTGCAGAGGAGGGACATGAGTTATATTGGTAGGAGAATGCTGAGGATGGAGCCACCAGGAAGGAGGAAAAGAGGAAGACCAAGGAGGAGGTTTATGGATGTGGTGAGGGAAGACATGCAGGTAGTTGGTGTGAAAGAGGCAGATGTAGAGGACAGGGGGGTATGGAGACGGATGATCCGCTGTGGCGACCCCTAATGGGAGCAGCCGAAAGAAGAAGAAGAAGAAGAAGAAGACAGTTATTAGTCAGTTCCCTATTCAGTCCTCCAAATGGATGTTACACAATAACATGTTACAATAATAGTAACCATAATAATAGTACCATAATACAATAATGGTGATTAGCATGGATGGTACCCATATGGAAAAGTTTGCAATGCACGTGACCATGCTAACCTTTTGCAAATCTGCTGAGGTACTGCATTAGTGCTTTTTACTTGCTTAAACAAGGAGCCATTATAATTCTCAAACATGAAAGCAGACTGGGCCCAGAGAGGACCCAAATTCTCAACACTCTTAATCAAATGCAGGATAGAATGGACATTGTAGGTCATCTGATCTTTGCGATACAAAGACTGAACTGAGTTAACATAAAGCTCAAGAGCCTCATGAGCATGGTCAATATCTTCTTGGCTAATGTCTGAACCTAGCAAAATGCCCACAATTAAAGCCCAGTGGCAAAGACACTTGTTTGGAAGTATCCCCTTCAGTACTGGCAAACTGTAATATAAAAGCCAGTTCTGCTATTCGTGGGCTTTCCAAAACCTACGCTTAACAATAGACCATAGGATTTGGGAAAAAAGTTTGGAGGCTTGATTGCTAAAAGATTTCCATCTAATCTTGATGTGTTCAAACCAATATAACATGGTTGACTGTAGCTTTTGGAATCAAACCATAAAGTGGCTTTTTGCTGGCAAACCCCCAGAAACACACAATGCATGTAATCAGGGACCACGCTATTGATCATGTTAAAATTAGGCAAGTTCACAATTGGAGATGGCCCTTTTATGCCTGAAATGCTCTGTTCTCTGAGGTCTGGCAGATCTCTAAGGTCTAGTCCCTGGGATTATTCTTGCCACCCTGCCTGCTCTGGATTCTGTTCCTGATCCTGATCCTGATCCCTGTTCTGCCCTGCCTTTGGTTTTGAACTCTGGACTGGTTTTTGGTTTGTGTTTCTGCCCTGTCTGTATTGCTCTGTTTGCTAGCTTAGATTTTTTTTTTGACTGTGTTTTTGGTTTTGGTTTTGTCTCTCCCTGCATCAACCTTTTTGCCTGTGTTTTGACCCTGGACTGTTTTCGGACTTTGTTTTTGCCTTGCCCCTTTGCTCAGTTGCCTTATATTAAAGCCTGTTTTCTCCATACCCCTGTGATATCCTGCATTTGGATTCTCACTCACCTAGTCACCCGCAAGATCAATGACAAAATAATCTGGCCGTGCATTGTGTCCCGTTAGTTCCTGACAGAATAATATGGCTTTGCATCGTGCATCGTGTCCCCACCCCTGTTCCTGACAGTAGTAGTATTGTCAGGGATCCTCTTTCCATGCCCCCTCCGCGGCTCTCTCTCAGCCGCTCCCGGCGCTAATCGCCGACACCTGTCCCTCGTTAGCATTCCCCTTTATAAGTTCCCATCCCGACCTCAATCGCTGTCGGATCTACTTGGTTGCTAAAGTGATCTACCGGACCCCTGACCGGCAGCATTCCCCGCTGGTTCTTCCTCCTGGATCCGTATCTGGATCATTCTCGCTATCTGGGTTATACTCGCTATCTGGATTATTCTCGCTATCTGGGTTATACTCGCTATCTGGATGATACCTGCTTTATGGATTACACCCGCTATACGGATCACACCCGCTATACGGCTTATACCCGCAATCAGGATTCTACTCACATTACGGTTCGTAACTCTCTCGGACTCATCTTTATGCTCTGTCTGTAAATAAAGTATGATTGAGTTACTCCTGCTTCCTACGCGTGGTCACTGCCATGACAGTTTACGATGGGGAACACTTGTGGACTAAAACTCTCCTTGGATTTACCTCCTATTGGATTATTTGCCTTTCCTAAGGATTACCCCGTTTCCATGGACTTTGCCTTCCCTAAGGATTACCGGTATTCCATTGACTTTGCATGTGTGTTATCGCTTTCTGTTTCCACTACTTCGTATCGTCATTAAAAACCTTTTTTGCTTGAACTTCGGTTTATTTACAAAATAATGATAAAAATAATTACGATAAGTGCTCCACTGGGAGTAAGATTATGCCATGTGTCTTGTTCAGTGCCACAATAGTGGCAATCCCTTTCTGGGGTTTCTATTGGAAGTCAATATGGAAGTCATTAACTGTGGGCCACCTTGCTTTCTAACAAAAGCAATGTTTTGCCTTTTATTCATTTGTCTCACAGGAGCAACGTTGCAAAAGTGGCCTTACAGTATGTGGTGCCCTCCAGCATTAGTGCAGCCATCAATGCTAAAATTACTGAATTCATCTGGAATCCATAATGCTCTTTGATGAGTGATGGCCATGAAAGTGTGTTTAGGTATTTTGTTGTTGCTTTTAGTCTTTAGGTTTTCCTGAGCAAAGTTACTATTTGTTTGCTATAAGTTGGAATTATAAATTACCATTACAAGTATCATTTGATTGTGTCACTTTGAGTTGAAATAAAAGTGTTCCATTGCAAATTTGTGTAAATCATTGACTGAAATCCTATATGATTTGTATATGCAGAGATATCTTAATATTGACTATAAATATGTATGAAAATTATATGTGGATTTATAGCAATATTATTGCTGTAATATAATGAATTAGGAGGAAGGCACACAATTTTCCTATTAAAACCAAATAAATCCATATTAATAAATTACACAAAATGTACGTAAATCCTATATGTCTTTAATAAAACTAGCATGTGATTCAGTATAAGAACTTTATATTTTTTATGCATACTTAGCATACTGTTGTCATGTAAAACACATAAGACTTTATACAATATTCATATATACCCAATAATTCCTTACAAGTTTTATGTGTGCGTTTTAGTATAAAAGTGGCCATAATTGGTCAGATTTTTTATAGAACATGTATTGGACTTACATGAAACACAGAAGGTAAATCTGACCAGTTTAAGTAAGGAAGATATATGTTTGCTGTATATAAATCGTTTTTTTTTTCTCATATGGGTACTTAACTAAGTATCATTTGCTTGCTAAATCTATGCTAAAAACTTACTTGAAAATAATTGTAAACCTTGTGAAAAATAATTTTTGAAATTGGTTAATACATAATGAGTGAATAAATGCAAGTTGTTTTAGATTTAAGGTTGGATAAAATACAGTTTAATTGCTAATTTTGAATAATATAAATGTAATGTTCACAAAAACTAAACTGGGAGGCTTCCAACCATACAATCACTATTTTGATAAATTACATTATGGATTTTCATCATGGTGAGAAGCTCATTTTGGCAGCTGTTTGCTGAATAGTGTGACCCTAAGGTTTTTTAACATGCCTGATTCTGTCTAATATAGAATAGTTTATGGAACATTGGATACTGAAAGTGTTTGCCTACTTAAGGAACTGTTGTTTATTTAAATAAGGACCTGTAAACCATTAATCCCACTTTGCCTCTTGGCAAAAACTTTAGCAAACATTGCACCCTCTGTACTTTCTTTGGCTGTTATGCAGTGTTCCGTTGAAGTATGAGGCTTTACTTGTTAGATAAGAGCAGTTGTTAAAAGCTTTAGCTGTGTAGGAGTGTAGGTGTACAGAGAACACCTGTTTTCTGTGCAAAGGTGCACAAGGCAGTATGTCTAGACATAAGTCTAGGTTGAGATGTATTTCACTTGAAGTAAATGTACAGAAAGCATAACTCCAAAGTACTAGTACATGTCCAGTGTAAAAAAAAATCATAAGGACATCAAAGATTTTAATGAAGAAGAAGTTTATTAAAGTGTAGCAATGATAAAATACTTAAAGTACATTAATGGTTCATCTGAGACAATAAGAACCCAGGATCACTCCTGCTCAAATATTTTATATTAAACTGTGCTTCTCACTTGTAATGTAAATGGAATTTAGCTTTAAATGCAAATAAAGCATAAGAATTAAGTAATGACTCAATTGACTGGGTGATAGTACTGTCTAGCTGGTAATTACGGTTGATTGGTATTTGCAGTATATCAGAAAACACAAAGTTGAGACTTTTTCTCCAAGTCTATTTTATTGAACTTGTGGATTTTTGTTTTCCAAAAAAGAAGTTCAGTCTCACATGTGCAGTTTGTTAGACTTAGATTTAGACATATTTTATTGATCCTGTGAGGGAAATTATTGTGTTACAGCAGCAGCGGGTTACACAAACAGTAGTGGGGGTGTGGGGGGTTAAATAAAAAGAAAAAAAAGATAAATAAATACAATATTGACGGATGATGCTTCTTAAAAACAGACTGCAACAAGCAATTAAAAAAGAAAGAAAGAAAAAGTATAAAATATGCAAATTGTCAGTGCATGTGTGCATAAAGTGATAGTGAATAATGGGATATGTATATAAGTTGCAATTAACATCTGTTACATAAAGGTGAGTCATTTTACAGTGCAATGGCATACGGTAGGAATGATTTCATGAACCATTCTTTGTGACAGTGAAGCTGAATCAGTCTGTTGGAGAATGAACTCCGCTGCTTCTGTATGTATGTCAGTGGCGGGCCGTGCCCTTCAGTAGGGACTTAACCAACTTAAACCACCTCTTAATACCACCACTATCATGTCACAATTATAGAAACCATCAATACTATACAAAAACGCAATATAACAGCGCATGGCATTACAGAGAGACAGGCATTTCGCATAGGAAGGTTGAATACCATTTTTACTAAAGCAAGATCCAATCCTCTACACTACAACCGCAACTTAGCCACCTACATCATCTGGATCAGTTCAGAATCAATATTTGTCTAATAAAATGACAAAAACATAAAATTTTAAATAAAATATAACCTATTTACCAGAGATGCATACTCATAATTTGCACCGCTCCTCGGAGGCTGTAAGCCAGTGGTACCCCTCGTATTCACTGGTCTGGAAGTGGTGAAAACAAACCCTTTCCCGGGCTGAGACAAGCTAGCTAGCTTCGGGGTTGGCCGACCTCTCCTCACGATGTCTAGCTTTTTTTGAAAATGGATTTTTATGTATGTCCAAGACCAAATCAATTGTGTGCAGAGCGCTACAGATTTGTTTTGCCAGTCGAACTTGGCTGTAACAGTTTCCCTCTGACCAACCAATAAGAGGATGGAATAATGCTGATGCTATTCTGCTATTCAAATCATTTTAATTTGTATAGCGCTTTTAACAATAGACATATAACAGACCCATTTCTAATAGAGACTAAGGTAAAAAGGCCAGCAGTACTGACTTTGAAGGCCCCCTAGCAGATTAGGTAAAGTTTGATGTTCTACAAAGATCTGTTTTAGGCCCACTGCTTTTCTTTTTATATATGCTGCCTCTGGGTGAAATTATACATAAACATGGTATTCGCTTCCATTGCTATGCTGATGATACACAGCTGTATATTTCAGCAAAACCAGATGAGCGAGATCAGCTTAAAAATGTTGAGGAGTGTGTAAAGGTTATTAGACATACGGATCATACCTGCTATACGGATTATACCCCTGAATCAGGATTCAGATTAGGGTGACATCAAGTGTTTGATCATAAATCTTTCAACAATACAGAACACTGGAGAGAGAGAACTAACATGAGTACTGGAGTATAAGATTATAAGTAATGTTCTTTCTACAGTCTTCTACAGTCTTTATAGTTATAAAACTAGGAGCTACTGTGCAACTCATAAAATAGCTCAACATATGTGATCATTACAGATCCAACACCAGCTTCTCCATGCCAGAGCCTTTAAACACTCCAGGAGGTCCAATGTCAAAACTCCACACATGTAGTGGGATCCAATTGGCACTGGTACGTCTCTAGATGGTACGGGATGTTTGCGAGTTCGGCATCTACTTTTTCAAAGGTCCATAATCTTCATGAGGTGGGACGTGACTGAAGCTGGCCAAACCTCAGGATGCCTCGGGATGGGGAAAGAAAGAGAAGCAGTGGAGAGGAATTAGCGTAGCTGCTGTTCATGATATTAACAGCACAAGTTGATAATGTGCATGTGATAAGATGTTCTGGAGCACAAGGTTATGATGTGAGATGTATGTTATTTGTAGGCTTTGCTAAAAAGATATGTTTTTAATCTGCACTTAAACTAGGAGAGTGTGTCTGAGCCACGAACACTGTCAGGAAGACTTTTCCAAAGTTTAGGTGCTAAATGTGAAAATGCTCTACCGCCTTTAGTGGACTTTGCTATTCTAGGAACTACTAGAAGCCCAGAGTTTTGAGATCTCAGGGAGCATGATGGATTGTAGCTTGTTAATAGACTGGATAGGTACATGGGAGCTAAACCATTTAGTGTTTTGTAAGTAAGAAGTAGTAGTTTGTAGTCGATTCGAAACTTGACAGGAAGCCAGTGTAGGGACGATAAGATTGGGGTTATATGATCATATTTTCTTGACCTTGTAAGAACTCTGGCTGCCGCATTCTGAACTAACTGAGACCAAAGATCAGACCAAAACCGAAGGAAAGGGAATCGCTCTACCGCGATGGACCGGCAGCCCTGTTCCACTTCGGATCCCACCCGGAATCTCACTGCCGCTCCTCAGGAGTCATGCTTGCTGGCTCCAGCTCATGCCGCGCACCCCCGAGAGACCGATGGCATTCCCGGCTTGCTTCTCCTGCGACGCAGCTGAATGGAGCGGCTTCCTATGGAGCATCAGCGGATACATAGAGGTACACACATCCCAATTCCCCACCGAACGAGCCAAGATCGTGTTCTTCATTTCTCTCCTGTCTGGGGAAGCTCTCTCTTGGGCCTGGGAGTTTGGCTCGTCTTGGCTCGTACGCCAGTTTCACTGGGCAATTCACAGGGATGTTTGGGATGATAACGGCGGACCTCCACCACAGTCCCCACTGTTCTGGGAAGGCCCCAGACCGGATTGCTGATGGCAGGAGGCACCAACACAAGCTCCAGCCTCCAAGTCCCACTGGGGGCATCGCCCAGCCGTTTCTCCTCGCTGGGGGTGCCGCTCATGTGGTGCATCCCACTGGGGGTGTTGCCTCACCAAAGACAGTTACTGGGAGCAGCAAAGGCATCTCACCACCACCAGGTCAAAGGGAGGGCAGCGTTCCGCTCCAGGGTTTCCCGAGGGCGCCGCTCTGCTCCAAAGTTCCACGAGCATGCCACTCCGCTCCTAAGTTCCGCCGAGGGTGGCGCTTCACCCCTGGGCAGCAAAGAGGACTTTGAAGATCAAAATCTCTCCAAGGACACCATCTCTCTTTACAGTTCCTCCGAAGGCGCTACCGCGCTTCCAAGCTCCGCCAAAGGCGCCGTCACGCTTCAAAGTCCCTCTGAAAGCAACATCACAGCCCAAGTTCCGCCGAAAGCATCGTTGCACTTTAAAGTCCCTCTAAAGGCGCTGTCATGCTTCAAGACCCCTCTGAGGGCGATGGCGCGCTCCCAATCCTATCAACGGTGCCGTCATGCTCCCAAGTCACTTCGAAGGTGCCGTCACGCTTCCAGCTTTCTCCGTAGGTGCCATCATGCTTCAAGTCTTCTCCGAAGGAAACGTCGCAGTCCCAGGTCTCTTTGAAGGCGCCGTCACGTCCCAAAGTTCCTCTGAAGGCGATGTCATGCTTCAAAGTCTCTCCGAAGGTGTTGTTGTGCTTCACAGTTCCTTCGAAGGCAACGCCGCGCTTCCTAGCTCCTCCGAAGGCGACATCGTGGTAACAAGTCTCTCCAAAGACACCGCTGTGCTCCGAAGCATTCACAGAGGGCGTCGCTCTGCCTCAGGTCTCCACAGGGGGCGTCGCTCCGCCTCAGTCCTTGCCCAACCTCAAGGAGGTTTCAGCCGGCGGCAGTTCGCAGCGAGCTCCGCGGTTCCTGCCGTTGGCACCCGACCTTCCTCGAATCTTTGGTGGTGCAGGCCTGTACGAGTAGGAAGCAGAAGTAACTCTATCATCTTTATTGATAGTTAGAACACAACCAAGACTTGAATCGAAGTATGCTGCGGGTAGAATCCAGAAAGCACGTATAAATCTGCCCAGCGAGTGCAGTCAGTAAAGCGAGTATAATCCTTAACGTGAGTAATCTCCTGCAACACGGAACACAAAGCATGAACCAGCAGGGAATGCTGGCTATCTAGAATTCGGTAGGTCACGATAACCATCTGGTAGGTCCGACAGCACGTGAGGTGGGACCGGGACCTTATAAAGGGGAATCGGAATGACGAACAGGTGCCGATGATTAACGCTGAGAGTGGCAGAGAGAGGCAGCGTGAGAACCTCAGAGAGGGCGTGGCAGGTGGATCCCTGACACATAGCTTTAACCGCTACAAAATATATCTGTGTGGTGAGTGTTGGTGAATGTCTTATATATGTCATATATATGAATGTCATATGTCATATATATGACATATTCATGGACAAAATGTAATTAAAACATATGTATAAAATTATTCTCAATTGTCTATTGTTTTAATTTAATCAATTTCAGCTTACATTCTGTAAAGCATGAAAAAATCTGCTGGCTAGTTTATCTTACTAGGTTACTAATGGCTTAGCTGTATATTTTTCAACCCCAATTCCAAAAAGTATTGCAACATTGTGTAAAACATAAACAAAAGAATTTAATTAAATAATTTGCAATAGAATATGGGAAACATTTAAAACATTCAAACTGAGAAAATGTACCTTTTGACGGGAAGAACAGACGCCACCTGGCGGCATACGACCTCCTCGTCAAGAGAGCTCTGGAGTGGAGAATGGTCTCTACCACCTCGGTGGAGAGGCCCTCAGGGGCACAGCCACAGCCTTCACAGCTCGGGACGGGGGTAAAATTTGGCACCCCCGAGCTGGGAAAGGAAATCCCCCTCAGAGGAATCTCCCATGGAGGGTGCTCGAGGAGAGCTACCAAGCCCGTGAACCATGGTGCGACGGGGGGGAAAGGCTTACAGACGCCTGAGCCATGGCATCCATTTACATTTACATTTGCATTTACATTTGCGCCATTTAGCAGACGCCCTTATCCAGAGCAACGTACAAAAGTGTTTGAGTCTCTAGCAATGAATAAATCTACACTGGTACGCAAGATTACAAACTTAATATAAATATAACTCTTGAATTCTACAAAGCAAACCTGGAAAGTGCTAATTTAAGTATTTCAGGAAGAGGTAGGTTTCAACCGTCGCTTGAAGATAGCCAGGGACTCCGCTGTACGGACATCTAGGGGAAGTTCATTCCACCACCTAGGTGCCAAAGCAGAGAAGAGCCTTGAAGTATACTTACCTCTCATTCTAAACCAGTGGGGACAGTGCGACGTCTCTCGAGACGCGAACAGATCCACCTGGGCTCTTCCGAATTTCTCCCAAACCTGCTACACCACATCAGGGTGGAGCCACTATTCCCCGGGTCTCACCCCCTGCCTCGACAGGGTGTCTGCTGCCTCGTTCAACCGGCCTGGGATGTAGACTGGGTGTAGGAGACCACAGCAGTATTGTCCATACGGACCAACACGTGGTGACCTCTGAGGTGTGAGAGAAAATGCTTCAGTGCTAGAAGCACGGCCAGCATGTCTAGGCAGTTGATGTGCCAGCGTAGATGGAGCCCTTCCCACAGACCTCGGGCAAAGCGACCAATCATGATCGCTGCCCACCCCATGAGGGACGCATCTGTCATTGGCATTAAGCAACGACCGTGGACTCCCAGCACGGGGCCTAGAGATAGTAACCAGGGATCTTTCCAAACATCTAAGGCACGTAGGCATTGGGGTCTCATGTACAACAGGCCAAGTGGAATCACACTGGACTCAGCTGCCATAAGCCCTAGCAGTTTCTGGAACTGCTTGACAGTGAGAGGCTGCCCTTCTCTGACCTTCCTGTTGGCTGTAAGGATGGCCACAATGCAGGCAGGGTAAAGCTGCGCGCGCTAAGTAGTCGAATCCCATATGACACCGAGATAGGTTGTTCACTGTAATGGAGAAAGCACACTCTTCCCGGCATTCAGCCAAAACCCCAACGCCTTCATGTGGGTGAGAACGACATCTCGATGCCGAACCGCCAACTGCTCTGATTGAGCTAAACAATCGTCGATGTAGTTTAGGATGTGGATGCCCTGAGACCTCAGGGGAACCAGAGCTGCATCCACACATTTTGTGAAGGTACGGGGTGAAAGGGCAAGGCCAAACGGAAGAAACCGGTATTGGTAAGCTTCGGCCCCGAAAGTGAACCTTGTGAGAAGGTTGGATGGATACATGAAAGTACGCATCCATTAGATCTTCCATGACAAACCAGTCCTTTCCGCCTTGCCTCAGTCTATTTTAGATGAGCTTAGGCCCAGAAAACAGGGCGGAATTTCTAGATCATTTTCACACATATCTTGTTCTTTGTATTATAAAGCTTTTGTGAGCATTATAGAGTTATCATTTGTGGATGACACTGTGGCACTGAATTCTATTCTAATCTGTTGCCAATTAACCAATTACTTGTAATACTTACATTTCCCGCCTTTTGTAGCCTCTGTCATAATGTTTTTGACATGTTACCACAATCAAATTCAAAATTAA
Source organism: Silurus glanis (assembly GCA_014706435.1). Lineage (NCBI taxonomy): Eukaryota > Metazoa > Chordata > Actinopteri > Siluriformes > Siluridae > Silurus > Silurus glanis. The sequence continues at coordinate 449,188 of JAAIIK010000191.1, read as the reverse complement.
CAGATTTTTTAAAATTGTATTTCCTCACTTAATGTTTTACACTTGATATGTTTTTACATTTTTATTGTGAATAAAATATTGAACTATGAGATTTGCAAATCATTGCATTTTGTTTTTATTTACATTTTACATAGCATCCTAACTTTTTTGTAATTGGGGTTGGTGGATTGGATAAGATAAGATAAGATATACCTTTATTCGTCCCACAGTGGGGGAATTTGATTACATAGATAGTGAGCATAGATAGTGAGCTGTGAAATGCTTATGTTTCCACAGGATTGACTTGCATAATTCACAGATATTTATTACTTTGTTTTCTTTTAAGAGTTTGAAAATGGTGATACATGGTGATGGTGATAAATTTGGGAGGGGGAAGTTTGTCATCTCATTTGCCACACTGCTGTTTCCTAGCATTTAATACACAAGGTCTAAACATTTGCCAGGAAACACTGGAATTCTGATTTAATCTTGAAATTTCATTGTTTACAATGTGCATATACATTTTATTCGGCAGTTTTAGCTTTAATATAAGTCTCAAGTTAAAGTACTTTGATTACTGAGTACTCCTGTATACTGTTTTTTCATGGAAAGAAAAAACATAGCTAAGAAAAAGCTAATTTATCCTTTATATAAATTTAAACATGGTCACATTAGTCTCAGTGAAACAACTGTGAAACAACATGGATCTGAATAGATTTACTCAAATAAAGTAGAGATTGTTTCAATCAAGGAAATTAACCCTTTGTTAATAGTGTAAAGTGTACAGAAACACTGAGCTAACACTACGTTCCAAGTGTAAAAAGTGAGCACAAACCACCTGATGATAAAGTTTAAATTATAAGGAAAATATTGCATATGAGCAGAACTGTACTGTAGTTTGGGTCTTTAGATAAAATTCTTTGGTGCCCTTGTGGTTTGTGGTTCAGGTCAAAGGAGAGGATGCGTTCACAGGTGCACATCCTCTGAGTCTTTAAGCTCTGTGGTTTGAGCAAAGCAAATACACACAGCTGTGTCTCCTCTGACAGTAAAGCAAAAAGATCTAAGACAGCTGCAAGCATGTGCTGATGAAGAACTCCTTTTTTTTTTTATCAGTTCTGTCCCTTGTGAGTTGATTCATTTCAGTGGTGTAATTTGGCCATGATTGCATATTCTTACACAGATGGCATATACTTAACCAGATTTTCATTGTAAAACCACCTTTTCAGGCCACAGACACCATGGTTTTGACTTCTAAATGCCTCCATTTTACAGTTTATTACCACATAAATTATTCTCTTAAAATGTATTTATGGGTAGTTAGACCTCAAAAAAGTAATCATCCTGAAGTCCTGTCTTTACCAGTTGTAAGATATTCATAAATCTTTTCTCATGATGTTTGTTTTGTGGCAATTTATTGGTATGTGAAAAGAATTTCAAGGCAAACAGTCCAAGCTGCTTGACCTTTGACCCCCAAAGTGCACTGGGTCAGAAGTTTGACCTGGATCTTCAATCTCCACACCTATTCCTTCAACAAAAATACAGCAATAAGCTTCCAGTTGTGGACAGTACATGCATGGTGGCTCTCGTTTTTTTTATTTTTTGTTTACTGACATGGTGTAGCCTTCTAAGGGGAGGGGTTGTGTTTTTATTGCTATATTAATTAGAGAAATGCTAAAATGTACCCATGATATTTTTCTGTTTAAAATTAATAATTCTATCTGCAAAATTGATGCTAATAATAACAATAAAAAACAGTCCCTTGGCTGAACAGAGGTGCAAACTATTCCCCTCAGCTTTGAGGTAACAAGTGTTTAAGAGTGTCATGCTTAATATTCCAGGTAGAATTCAGCATGCACTTTATCATAAGAGCTGCAGTGTTGCATGAACATTTGGGATTGGTTAGTTGCATGATCTCAAAAGTTTTTTTTGTGTGTGTGTGTGTGTGTGTGTGTGTGTGTGTGTGTGTGTGTGTTTGTTATTTTTTTTACTAAAAGAAGCTGTTCTACAAAGCAAAAGAGACTGCAAGACTTGGTCAGCGTAAATGCTGTTGGGGGACATGGGGTGTTGGTCATGCAAAAACAATGAGGTACTTCATCGTCCAATCATGTGCATGCCAAGCAGGTCACATGAGAGACAGCCAGGCCAGACTAAGCATCAAGTGGTGGACATTGTAAGACTACATGCCTGTTATCCATCATTCATTCTCCAATATGGAGGGAGCACAATAGGTGACTATAGTGAGAACTTTGGAAATCAACAGAGGCTGTGGACTTGTCCGTGAGCCCACATGTCACATTGTTGCATGAGAAACCGCAAGTCACATGCTTTATTGTTGGAAAAAAAGAGATTAACAAAGGGGCCAGGATGTCAGTGTGTGTGTGTGTGTGTGTGTGTGTGTGTGTGTGTGTGTGTGTGTG
>JAAIIK010000191.1:427075-444886 GCA_014706435.1 Silurus glanis | reverse complement strand
TATATATATATATATATATATATATATATATATATATATATATAAAATCATAGACATTTTACAGATTTGAATGATGTATTGTTTTTATCAGTACGATCAATAAAGACAGTAATTTAAGTTCGTGTCGCCATTATGAGGGAAAAACCCACAAAACGCCACCCAGAGGGTTAATTGTGTAAAACATGGCGGATTTGGTCTTTGATTTGAGACTTTGTGCAAAAATAAAACAAAAGTTTACTGATTAAAATAATTTTTCGGTGGAGTTTATTTATTTATTGTATATCTAAGTAAAGAAGGGACGTCGTGAATAAGTGTATGTTTTGCTGGAGGTTTTAATTTCGCTTTTTTTTATATTTAGTTATTTATTTATGTATTTATACTTTTTATAAAAATGGTAAAAACAGAAATGCACGCTGAATTGATAGCGTGTTAATAACATCTAGTGCCGTTTACAATAATTTTAATTTTGACAGCCAAATATATATATATATATATTAATACAAAACGAATTAAAAATGTTGTTACCTAATGAATGTATCCAGGCTGAAGATCCACATATAGAACACAAGCAGAGAAAAGATGATGATAATCATGAATGTGTCTGTTCTCAGTCATGTTTACATCACTGACTCCCTCTGTCTCATCCACGTTAACCGGTTGTTCGGCTGAAATCGGCGCGCAGTGAAAATAAAAAAATATATATTTCACCAAATCAATGGATTAAAACTAAAGTAACGAGCCGGTTTTGAAAATGTAAGAAGTAAAAAGTACAGATATTTGTGTAAAAATGTAATGAGTAAAAGTAAAAAGTTGTCTGAAAAATAAATAGTGGAGTAAAGTACTGATACCAGAAAAATCTACTTAAGTACAGTAACGAAGTATTTGTACTCCGTTACTTCCCACCTCTGCTATTCAGTGATTCTAATAGAGCTTAGGCAGAGAAGGCCTTGCTGGTCCTGACTGACCACCACTGGTGCTTTCTGATCTTATAATGACCTCCAATCTATTGGGAATGTTTTCCACTATATTTGGAGTGACAAAGAGGATATGTGCAAATTTAGCTACAAGAAGTTTGGATGTTAAGCTTGAAGGCCAGGAATGTAGCCAGAAGTGATCAATGCCACCCAATTACTTTTCCATACAAGTCTTCAACTGTCTTTACAAATCTCACTTTGTGGCATTCTAGACAGTGTTGTGCTTCCAGCTGTGTGGCAACTGTTGATCTGGATCTGCTGTCCATATACTTTTGGTCATACTGTGTATCGGGCAACTTGATGAACCAGCATGAAAGCAATACGTGACATTTCTGTTGCATCTTGCAGTATCCCAGGCCTCGTTGATCAGGTGCCCTGTGCACATTTCTGAAAAAAAAAGAAAAAAAGAATTTCATTTTGTATGCTGAACAACTTCTGTCATCTTCAAAACTGTATTTTAGCCTGATGACAACAAATTAGACACATTTATATATTGACAAATAAGCAGCTTAAAATTAGTGAATAAGCTAAAATGGTATAAAGGTAAGTGGTAAACTGCCACAGGTATAAACAGTGTTTAGGTCACCAAAAATATTACAGTATAAAGAAGAAACAATAGATTTAAAGAACAACTTAAAGCTGTTATGCAGCAATGGAAGTAAATTAAGCCTTAAATGTTGATGCTAACAATTTCTACAAAATCTTTGGACAGTGTTGTAATGCAATATATTGCTCTTATAATAATGAGAAAAGGGCAATTAACGGAGACTGTCAGAAAGACCATTATACCCCTTAGCAGTATGTCTTTCCTTTAGAGAAATTGCAAAGAATCCAATGTGTCAGTGAGGACAGTTTCAACAGTTTCAAAAGGCACCTGGACACTGGAGGAAGCTCTGACACTACTCTGACTACTGAAGACAAGTAAACAGTCTTATCGACCTGAATTAAAATTTGAAAGCTTTGGTTCATCAACCAGAGTTTTTGTACATCATCAAGTAAGTAAAAGGATGGTTCCTTAGTGTGTGACAACAATTGTCAAATGGATGCGTGATGTTCTGGGGTTCTTCGTATATATATATATATATATATATATATATATATATACATACATCTTTCTGTGTGTGTGAAAAAAGAAGCAGCATGTTCAGATTACTTAATTTATAAGTGTTTATACATCCTCTGGCTATGCCACAGCAACTTTTAACAGCTTTAGTTTCATGCATTTTATTTAGTACTGTATCTCAAGGTTATCTTTCATGCTATTTGCCAGGTTCACCACCTCAGGGAAATATATGCCAGGTAGTATTATTTCAGAGGTAACAGGATCATGCAAAAGGGGATGTAGAGAGAGGAAGTGTATTGTTGCTACTGCCAGCAGTGGTCACACTGTTAGGAGGTAGTAGACAGACACACACACGCACACACACACATATGCATTGTGAGTGGAGGCAGTGTGCCAGTGGTGTAGAGTCACTTAGTGGGCCTTCAGTCATTAAGGAGATGGTTTAAGGAATCCTACTCTACAAGTCCATTGTGAGTTTGAGGTTGAACATTGCCCCAGGCCTGGCTGATAGGAAAGAGACATAGATGGAGGGAGGGAGTGTGATGGGAAAAGACATTGTAAAAAGGGAAGCAGAACAGTAGACCAGTGTATGTTGTTGTGTTTGAGTGTGTGTATAAAAAGTGGAGGATAAATGTGTGTGTCTGTGTATAATCATTTCCAGAACCTCTAACCCTGGAGCTTTGCATTGTAAGCCTGCTTAAATTGTACAACTAACTGATTCACCTGTAAACAGAGGCAGCCTCAAAAACAGGTTTTATTTGAATCATGTGTTAACCTGCACCATTTGTTTTCATGCAAGTATAACAGTCAATGCCCTGAAGAAATAGTTTTGTCATTAATCATTTTCAGTGGACCATCAGTAAATCATTACAATGTGGCATATTGTTGGCAGAGAAAGCTGATCTAATGTATAGAATTTCATCTTCTGTTTTTACATTGTTTTTACATTTAGAGTGGAAAACATTTTTCTTATGTTGTGTCACCAGTGCACATATGCACAGTGGGGTTGAAGCTCAGAATTATGTAGACGTCTTTTCTTTGTGTTTCTTTTGATGAAGCGTTTTCTCACTTCCTTACAGCTCACATCACAGTGCCAAAAGCTTTACCTAGAAACAGAGCTTTCAGATTTTATTTTACTGAGAAATGTGTACCAGTGTTTAATAAGTATTTATGATTGAGAATAAAAACACATTTGTTAAATGCTCTACAGCATTGTGTTTATATGGACCACACAAGCCTAATGACACTGAATGTTTTATTAATCTTTTATTATATCTGTATTATTTTTTTTTTTTTGCCAACCTCACAGTTAACATTTCCTTGGCCCACAGATCTGTATGAACTATCCTGGGATATATACATGTACATGTATACACATATACATACATATATATACACACACACATGCATGACATACTATTTTATATTATATATACATTATATATATACACACATACACACAGGTGCATCTCAATAAATGAGAACATGATTAAAATGTTTATTTATTTTAGCAATTCAATACAAAAAGTGAAACTCATTATATAGATTCATCACACACAGACTGATATATTTCAAGTGTTTATTTATTTTAATTTTGATGATTTTGGCTCACATTTAACAAAAACCCACCAATTTATCTAAAAGAAATTTTGTACTTCATAAGATTAATTATAAAAACATTTTTAGTGAATTGTTGGCCTTCTGGAGAGTATGTTCATTTACTGTATATGTACTAAATACTTGGTAGGGGCTCCTTTTGCTTTAATTACCGCCTCAATTCGGCGTGGCATGGAGGTAATCAGTCTGTGGCACTGCTGAGGTGGTATGGAAGCCCAGGTTTCTTTAACAGTGGCCTTCAGCTCATTTCCATTTTTGGTCTCTTGTTTCTCATTTTTCTCTTGACAATACTCCATAGATTCTCTATGGGGTTCAGGTCTGGTGAGTTTGCTGGCCAGTCAAGCACACCAACACCATGGTCATTTAACCAACTTTTAGTGCTTTTGGCAGAGTGGGCAGGTGCCAAATCCTGCTGGAAAATGAAATCAGCATCTCTATAAAGCTGGTCAGCAGAGGGAAACATAAAGTGCTCTAAAAATTCCTGGTAGACAGCTGTGCTGACCTTGGACTTGATGAAGAACAGTGGAGCAACACCAGCAGATGACATGACTCCCCAAACTACCACTGACTGTGCAAACTTTACACTGGACCTCAACTTGGATTCTATGCCTCTCCTTTCTTCTTCCAGACTCTAAATCAGTTGTAGCCCATGGATACATCTGTGCATAGTGGCTCTTGAAGCACTGACTACAGCTGCAGTCCACTCTTTGTGAATCTCCCTCAAATTCTTGAATGGGCTTTGTTTCACCTTTTTCTACCACATTATTTCCTTCCATTCAACTTTCCATTAATGTCTTTGGATACAGCACTCTGTAAACAGCAGCTTATTTAGCGATGACCTTTTGTGTCTTGCCTTCCATGTGCAGGGTGTCAACGATCGTCTTCTGGACAACTGTCAAGTCAGCAGTCTTCGCCCATGATTGTGTAGCCTGAACCAGACTGAGACACCATTTAAAGGCTCAGGAAACCTTTGTAGGTGTTTGGATTTAATGAGCTGATTAGAGTGTGATGCCACAAGTCTCCAATATTAAACTTTTTCACAATATTCACATTTTTTGAGATACTGAATTTTGGGTTTTGAGATACAAAAATTTGGGTTTTCATTAGCTGTAAGCCATATCCATCAAAATTAAAAGAAAGCGCTTCACTTTCTCCACATTTTATGTTACAGCCTAATTCCAAAATGTATTCAATTAATTATTTTACTCAAAATTCTACAAACAATACCCCATAATAACAACGTAAAAAAACAACGTTGTTGCAAATTCATTATAAATTAAAAAAAAATCACATGTACACAGTACACATATATCGGTGCACAGCCATTTTCAGATCTCTCCAGAGATGTTCAATCTGGTTCAAGTCTGGGCTCTGACTGGGCCACTCAAAGACATTCATAGAGTCGTCCCATAGACACTCCTTTTTATCTTGGCTGTGTGCTTAGGGTTGTTGCCCTGCTGGAAGATGAACCATCTCCCCAGTCTGAGGTACTCTGGAGCAGGTTTTCATCAAGGATGTCTCTGTACATTGCTGCGTTCACCTTTTCCTCGATCCTGACTAGTTTATTAGTTCCTGCCACTGAAAAACATACCCACAGCATGATTCTGCCATCTACATGCTTTACTGTAGGAATGGTATTGGCTAAGTGATTGGCCAAGTGATCAGGCCAAAGAGTTCAATCTTAGTTTCTCATGGTTTGAGAGTCCTTCAGGTGCCTTTTGGCAAACTCCATGTGAGTTGTCATGTGCCTTTTACTGAGGAGTGGCTTCCGTCTGACCACTGTACCATACAGGCCTGATTGGTGAAGTGCTGCAGAGATGGTTGTTAGGCATAATTAAATTTGGCCAGGCAGCCGGCTCTAGGAAGAGTCCTGGTAGTTCAAAAATTCTTCTATTTATGGATGATGAAGGTCACTGTGCTCATTGTAACCCTTAATTTTGCAGAAATGTTTCTGTTCAATTCCCCAGATCTTTGCCTCGATACAATCTTGTTTTGGAGGTCTACAGACAGTTCCTTGGACTTCAACTGTGGAACCTTATATAGACAGGTGTGTGTCTTCCAAAGATAAAAAATAATAATAATTTCACGTCATCATTATGGGGTATTGTTTGTAGAATTAATAAAAATAATGAATTCAATCCATTTTGGCTGTAGCATAACAAAATGTAGAAAAAGTAAAGCGCCGTGAATAATTTCCTGACGCACTGTATGTAAAATCATGCAGCTCAAAATACTAATTATAACATATTGAATCATGTCAGCTACATAGCCTCCTCATACATGAAGCATCAAGAATGGAGATATTTTTCCAGATCAAGTAAAACATAATGATTAAATTCAACCAGTTATTGCTAATTTTCTGGAAAATCACACAGTCACACACAGTCTATAAGTTTGCATAACACAAGGTTGCTCCTGCCAGGAGATTACTAATCATTTAGCAATAAAATTACCACAAACTAGCACCCAAATCAAAACAGAAATGACTATAGGACACATGATTACATTTTTTTAGGCGCCTATTTCAATTTCCTGCTAAAAAATGGTTAGAACTAAATTTGCCCAGATCACTTCAGTCCTGGTAGTGTTACACTTGGAAGATTATTCAGTGATCTCCTACTATGTTAGACATTACAGCCAAGCCAATGCTCAAAGAATATTTATCTGAGAATTAAAAAACTTTTTTAAAAGCAGCATTTCAAAAATCAAAAAAGAATTCCCATACTGTTTAGGTACCATTTCCACTCAAACTACCAGTCAGTGTTACTCATTTTATATATTTATAGAAGGAAGCATTAATATACACACTTTTAAATTATGATGCAGCCATGTTCATTCAAATCTCATTCAGAAGACAATTAAAAAAACTTCCAATTTCCATTTGCTTATGTTTCATCAAAATGTTTTTCCTAAAACAGGGAACGTATTATACTTTAAAACAATAGTAGCTAATAGTTGTTTATTTATTTGCATTTAATTAAATCAAAAAAATAAATATATATAATATGAATTTAATAAAGTATGTTTTAACCTTTGTATTTGCTCCATTCATGAACTGACAATTGCCTGTATGTTTTTCAAGATGTTTTTCATGTAATAGTTTTAGAATGCAGAGATCTGGTCCTCTATGCACATCGTATACGTGCACTACAGGCTTGGTTTGGCCATCAGAAGATGTGTTGTCTATCAAGTGATCTGGATTGTTTGGAGACTGGTTTGGACCAGCACACTGTTTTATTGCCTGTGATGCTGCCAAGTTGCTGGCAAAGCCTGCACTTCAGAGAAATTAGCAAATCAAATCAAATTGAATTGTATTTGTCACATACACATACATACAGAGTACAACATGCAGTGAAATGCTTTTTACGACGGTTATGAAATACTTTTTACAAACCCAGCCATTAGGGTTGCACAAGCCAGTGCACTCTTAGTGCCGGTCCCAAGCCCGGATAAATGGGGAGGGTTGCGTTAGGAAGGGCATCCAGCGTAAAACATGTGCCAAATCAAATATGCGGGTCACAAGATGAAATACTTTTTACAACAGTTATTAATTATGGCTCATTCAAATAAAATTAGTTAAAAATTTACAACCTGCAAAAAAGTAATGCTGTTGCTCCTAATAAATTGGTCAATAAGTGATTATGAGACTCCCAGACTCAATTTTTGTCTCAGAAAAACTTTTAAAACTGTTAAAAGAAGCTCTATAAATTCAAGTCAGGCATCTTCTGTAAACTTTGGCCCAGTTTGTTAACAAATATGTTGGCAATATGTTTTTATTTTTGTTTGCAGCTTAGTAAATCCGTCCTAACCTTCACTCTATCTCCCCCGCCTCTGTAGCTTCCTGTACTCTTTCATCTCTTCCTGACCCTGACTTCATTTCCTCTCTAGCCTTGGACTTTGCTACTGAATCCTTCCTCTCATCTCTTTCCTCAACCATGGACCTCCTTTGCCCCTTGACCACAAAACCCAAGAAGACTTCAAGTTCCACACCATGGCTGTCAGAGGTTTTGCACAGCAATCGACGAGAACTCAGAAAGGAAAGGAAGTGGAAAAAATCACAACTCGATGTACACCCCGCATCTTACCGTGCCCTCCTGACCAAATTTTCTTCTGATGTGACTTCTGCTAAAGCTGCCTTCTACAAGGAAAAGCTCAAGGCCTCTGCACAAGATCCTCATAAGCTCCACATCATCTTCTCTTCACTACTTAACCCCCCTGCCACACCTGCTCCACCCTCCCTGACTGCTAATGACTTTGCCTCTTTCTACGATGAAAAGATGAAGGAAATCTGCCAGACCTTCACTTCCTCCCCAACAATGACTACACAACACAACCAGGAATCCACTACTTCTCTGTTGTCAAGCTTCCCAACCTTAACAGAAGATGAGATACTGCAAGTCATCCAATCTTGTAATCCCACACCTGTCCTCTAGATTCAATCCCTTCAACTATGCTTCAGACCATCACACAAGATCACCTGCCCTTCATCTCCACAATCATCAATGGGTCCTTAACATCTGGGTATGTTCCAACTACCTTCAAGCAAGCAAGGGTCATTTCCATCTTAAAGAAACCTGCGCTGGACCCATCAGACATCAACAACTACAGACCGGTATCACTTCTCTTCTTTCTTCTAAATCTCTGAAACGCACTGTTTTCAACCAACTATCTGTCTATCTCTCACAGAACAACCTCCATGATCCGAACCAGTCTGGGTTCAAAGCGGCACATTCCACAGAGATGAACATTTTGGCTGTTTCTGAGAAACTGCATGCTGCTCGATCAACCAAGCTGTCAGCTGTACTTATCTTCCTGGACCTTTTAGCAGTATTTGACACAGTTAACCACAAGACTCTCTTGTTTACCCTCAAGAGCCTTGGTATCTGCGGAACAGCATGGGAATGGTTTGCTTCCTACCTGGAAGGTTGCTCATACCAGGTAACATGGAGGGGATCCACATCTGCCTCGTGCAGACTCACCACTGGTGTCCCACAAGGCTCGGTACTTGGTCCCCTCCTTTTCTCCCTTTATACCTACTCCATTGGTAAAGTCATATCCTCACATGGGTTTTCTTACCTCTTCTATGCAGATGACACTCAACTAATCTTTTCTTTCCCTCCATCAGATACCACAGCTTCCGCTTGTATCTCGGCATGCTTGACAGACATATCTTCACGGATGAGTGCTCCTCAACTAAAACACAACTCCAGCAAAACTGAACCGCTGGTCATCCCAGGTGATTCATCTCCAGGTCAAGATCTCCGAATAACTCTTCATGACTCTCTGCTCCCCCCTTCAGCCACTGCTCATAACCTTGGGGTAACTATGGACAATTAACTGTCCTTCTTCTCACATGTCGCTAATGTGGCTCATCCTGTCGATTTCTTCTCTACAACATCCGGAGGATTCAACCATTTCTGTCCACACAGGCTGCCCAGGTGCTTGTTCAGTCTATTGTCATTTCAAGACTCGACTACTGCAACTCTATGCTGGCAGGTCTTCCCCTGAACGCTAGTCGTCCACTGCAAATGATCGAAAACGCAGCTGCACGATTTGTGTTCAATCTGCCCAAGTTCTCCCACACCACCCCACTGCTGCTCCCTCCACTGGCTTCCAATACCTGCATGTATCAGATTCAAAACACTGATGCTACAAGGCCAAAAATGGACCAGACCTCAGAGACCTCATCACATCTCGCACTGCACCACGCTGTCTGAGATCCTCCAGCACTGCTCGACTGGTACCACCTTCTCTCAGAATGAGAGGTAAGTTTACTTCAAGGCTCTTCTCTGTTCTGGCACCGAGGTGGTGGAATGAACTTCCCCTAGCACTAGATTTACTAAACCTGCGCAAATTTGCGTAAATTCCCTGGACCTAACACCTAGTAGCACCCCTGCTGAGATTTTCACAGGCCTTCAGCTCCATTGTTCTCCTGCTTTTGTTGTGCAAACACAACCATTACCTGTGAGGCCTGGCACATTTGCATTTGTTTACTCAGAATAGCTCAGAGGCCAAACCTCTGTGCTGCATGAATTGGCAACGAAGTTCCTTGGCTAGAAGACTCAGAAACAATCTTTTTTTGCCTGTCCACCCTGTACATGCCAAATGTGCAAAATGTAGGCATTCACCGCCACCAGGTCCAGCATATTGTAAAAAAACGCTACTGGCCACCTGCGTGTTGCTGCTCTTACGGAATACATCCGCACCATTTGGTCCAACACGTCTACACCACACTGTAAAAGCAGAGAGAGAGAGTCATGAGTATATGTGCTATTTTACTATAGGCCTGTATAGTACACATCAGAAAACATTGTAGCACTGGTGTAAAATTATACACACATTCACATACCTTCATGTGGTTATAGTCTGTTATTGTGTTGGGTTTCCTCTTTCTGCCGTCACCGATCGTCACGTCTTCGGTGCATGGAACTTAGAACACACACAGTCTTGTTTTTTTTTAGGTGCATAAATTGTCAAGGAGACACTGCCACTTCTAAGCACTGAAGTGGAGAATACCTCTCGCCATGCAGTGTCTTTTGCAAGTTGAGGAAGTTCACGCCGGACTTTATTTACCGTGCTCAGTAGCGTTGTTTTGCGCTGCAGCAGTCTGTGCGACAGTGACAGTGAAGTAAAGAAATTGTCCATCGTGACATTTCTCCCATCATCCAAAAATGGCTCCATCAGATTCATGACCACGTTCTCTGCCAGCCTCTCTCCCTTCTGACGACTGAGGTCCTTTCCCAAGTAAGGAGATGCATTGCAGACATATTTGGTCTCCAAATCCGTGGCCATCCAGAACTTGATCACAAATTTGTCTGGCTTGGTTGCGATATACTATGTGAATGGACAACAAACCTTGGTAAGGAACAGCTGTTCATCTATGGTCATGTGTTCTCCTGGAGTGAAACTCTCAGCACAGTTCTTGTTGAAGCGTGTCCAGATGTCGGAGATCGCAGCAAATTTGTCTGTTTTCACCCGTTCTTCCCGCGTCTCATCAAATTGAAGGTGTTGCATAATTGAAATGAATCTATCTCGGGGCATTGTCTCTTTGATTACTGGCACCAGAAAGCTTTCTGACCAGCAATCCACAATGGCACCAACAGGACACATGATTGCTCTTACGAACAGAATTGAAATGAATGCCATCAGTTAATGAATTGCCAAATTCTAGTCAGGCTCTGTTCTGCGGGCTTGATGGACCGTGCACTCCCTGATAGTCTGCAGCATTCCCACGTCTAACAGGTAAAGGAAGCTTTGGAGCACGTTTGTAATTTTACGCTGTCGGAAGATAAACAACTAGAGACTGGTAAATTTACATGAACCTCACTCTAAATGGGTTTATATAAATATCATATGTACTATGGCAATAACAAACCTTAGCAGACTCTGTGGGTCCAGCTTGCGCAGTGAAGCACGAGTGATTTGCTACTGCACTGGGCATTCCAATGTCCTCCCTCTACCCACACAGTGCCGTCTTTTGCCGTCTGGCTCAGACAGGGTTTCCCAGTACCACGGTGCATCTTCCGTGGTGGCATGTTGGGTTCTTGTTCCGTCTCCTTTTTGGATTCTTCTGAGGAGGTATCAGTGGCCTGCTGGACAAATGAAATCTCTCCTCCATCAGAGTCTGCTTCGTCCATTTCCTGAAGCCAGGCCAAAGCCTGTTGCGCGGAGAGGTTCTTCCTGCGTGGCAGTGATACGGAGGCCATCCTGATGTGTGTTCTCAAAAATGCGAAGAGGAAATTATTCTCCCGCCTGGGTCGGTCTGCTTTTATGCACAGCACTGTGCTGTAGTCATGCAATGCCACTCCCTTACATACACAGTCACAATGGACAGAATCACGACCAATTGTTAGGAAGGTTTCCTATCCGGCTCGAATGACCAAATGTTAGGATTTTAAATCTGGTGTGCGCTGATCAGGGGCTTGTACTCGCCCCAGCGTGTCAGTCAAAACATGGTACAGGATTCAGAACACTCAACTTTACTGGGTATAGAACTGATCGTATATGAGGTGATTCTTGCTATCTTCTGTTAGCTGCTGTTTGGTAGGTTGCGTGCTGCAGAATGCATGCTGAAAGGCCACTGCTGAGTGACCACTGCTGAATGGTCTGTGCTGAGTGACTCTGTTGAATGGTCAGTGCTGAGTGAAAGGTTGCACAATGTCGAATAGCCACTGGTAGTTCACACCATAGTTCACCATCTCCCTCAGAGCCTAATGAGTTCAGGAGACCCACGAGAGCTTGAATTTCGAGGGCGAACAGATCGAAACTGGCTGTATCTCCAGGCTCTACACTAGAGGCAGACACACAGTTTACCAAGCAATGACAAGCTACCTATGACATCACATGAGATTAGGCAACTCCGTGAAGATAAGGCAGCCATTCTGGAGGTACTCCGACAACTTAGGGTCCTTTACAAGGATATGCAGAATTAAAGCTGCATTTACTTAAAACAGTAAAGCTGCAGACAACTCTGCTAGCCCCCCAACGACAGCAAGTCATGGATGCCCCTAATGTAGAGCCTGGAGATACAGCCAGTTCTGATCTGAGCTATTCTGAGTAAACAAATGCAAATGTGCCAGGCCTCACAGGTGTTGGGTGGTTTGCACAACAAAAGCAGGAGGAGAATCGAGCTGAAGAACTGTGAAAATCTCAACAGGGGGAATAACACCTCAGGACGTGCACCAGAAAATAAAAAGTCAGTAATTCTAGTGCTAGATGTCCGTACAGCGGAGTCCCCGGCTATCTTCAAGCGACGATTGAAGACCTACCTCTTCATGAAACCCTTCAATTAGCACTTTCCAATTTTGCTTTGTAGAATTCAATAGTTATATTTATATTAAGTTTGTAATCTTGTGTACCAATGTAGATTTATTCATTGCTAGAGACTCAAAGAACTTTTGTATGTCGCTCTGGATAAGGGCGTCTGCCAAATTCCGCAAATGTAAACGTAAATGAAGCAGTTTAGTTCAATCTTTAAAGCAAACCACTGACTGAAAAATAGTGTACCTTATTCATATCCATAAGAACATGTTATCTATTCATTCTGAATTTTAAGACTTTTTGAGTTACATTCCTAGTCTTACCTTTACTGTTTGCATTAATGACCATAATTAATCTTGAATATTAGCAGTTTCTTTTTAGTAATGGAACATTATGTTAGGAAAACTGTTACCCCAGAGCTGGGGGCACACAATTGTGTAGGATGTCTTTGGATGTAGTGGCATTACATTTTTCTCTAATTTAAACAAAGAGGGCACTTTGCACAAAGCAAGCTCCATAAAGATATGGTTTACTAAGGTTACAGTGGAAGATATCGCATGGTGTGATTGTTGTATAAAGCAAAACAATTTATTTACCAAGAAGATTTACCCAGAGATGTGATAATGCCATCAATCTTTACAAATGCCTGTGTACCCTTGTCCACCAAACAGTGCCAAAGCATTCAGTGTTGATACATGTTAATTTTAGGAAGGTACAATGTACAGTACAGTCTTTAGGTTTCCTTTGTTTTGGTGAAGTGTTCTTGATGATATTCCAGCACTGTGCCAATCGGGCAGTTAACTAGGCCCAGGTTTTGGACCGGCCTACATGATGTGACGTAGCTTCCTGTTGTGGATTGTTTGCCCGGAATTTTGTGTTTGTATCGGCGTTAAAATTATTACAGTTCGCTTTTTTTCCCTCTCATCACTTTAAAATCTCAAAATATAGTTTTGATTTCCAGCATCCTCTACTTTCTGTTGGCTCCGTTTCTTCTCTTTTTGCTTTTGGAAGAGCGCTTTATTCCCTGTTCGAAGGTTAAAAACAGTGAGTGAAGGCCATTCACACCAGAACTACAAACACACACTACAATAACCACATTAAGGTGGTTATTGCGATAATTTTATCTGTGAGAAATGTAAGTTAGTTTGCTCTTTGACCGAGAAGATCTTAGAATTAAAGGAGCGCATCCAGAGTCTAGAGAGAAGTAGTGAGTGCGAGAGCAGTCCAGGTTCTTCAGGGGAAAGTCTGGATGCCCTAGGTGGACTTAACATTCCCCCGACTCCGGCATTAGAGCCATCGCAGCGAGGCGAGTGGGTGATGACTCGGCAGCATACTCGCAAAGCCAAAGCTAACGCTGAGGCTCGCCCATGGTAGCACCATTCCTCTCCGCTTCACGTGTCCCACAGGTTTGCTCTCCTCAGTGAAGCACTCGCTAAAAACCCTGAAAGAGCTCTGGTTATAGGAGACTCTATTCTGATGCACGTGAAATTAGCTAGACCTTTAGGGGCACCAGCAGCACATGTAATGTGCATACTGGGAGCCAGGGCGCCAGACATAGCAGGTCAGTTTAGGTTTTTAGGAAAGCACAGTTTCTCTAAGATAGTTTTTTACACAGGAGCTAATGATATGCCTTCGACAGTCAGAGGTTACTAAGAGTAATATTATAGAGGTGTGTAAATTAGCGACTGATGCAGTAGCCTACAGCAGGTTATGGTTGCTGAACTGCTGGATGTGCGAGTGGTGCTCCAAAAACAATGTGGGCTTCATAAATAATTGGAGCAATTTTGAGGGCAAGGCTAGCCTGTTAGGGCGGGACGGTATCCATTTCACTCGGGAAGGTGCTGCTCTCATTTCTTTTAGTATAGGTCATAGTCTCAGAACAGCACTAGTTAACAAGTGACTGTACAGGGCCAAGGCCAGGGAGCAGACAGACAGGCTAAAGCGACTGTCTGCTAGCTGCACAGAGTCGTCACTCAGGATACACCAAATTGAGACTGTGTCTGTCCCCCGAGTGAAACCAAAATGTAGGAAGTCTCAGAAAGTCTGTTTAAGTAACCTGATTAACATTAAATTAAATAGGACTGAATAGGACAGCCAGCACCTCTGATCTAAATATAGGATTGTTGAATATTAGATCTCTCACGTCAAAAGCGCTTACTATAAACAAAATTATTTTTGTTTAAAAATAAATGTGTTTTTTTTTTAAATAATGTGTTTGAACAAAACATCTTAGGCCCACTGCTTTTCTCTTTATATATGCTGCCTCTGGGTGAAATTATACATAAACATGGTATTTGCTTCCATTGCTATGCTGGTGATACACAGCTGTATATTTCAGCAAAGCCAGATGAGAGAGATCGGCTTAACAATGTTGAGGAGCGTGTAAAGGACATTAGACAGTGGATGCTTGATAACTTCCTTCTGCTCAACTCAGATAAGACAGAAGTACTTTTACTAGGACCACATGCAGCTAGAAGTAAACTTTCCGATTACATAGCATCTCTGAATGGTGTTTCTATCTCAGTGTGTACAGCAGTCAAAAACCTTGGTGTGATTATTGACCCTAGTCTTTCCTTTGAGGCTCACTTGAATAATATTACCAGGATTGCCTTCTTTCACCTTAGAAATATTGCTAAAATTAGAAATATGATGTCATTACAGGATGCAGAAAAACTAGTTCATGCTTTTGTTACATCTTGATTAGACTACTGTAATGCTTTACTGTCTGGGTGTTCGAGTAAGTGCATAAACAAGCTTCAGAATGCAGCAGCAAGAGTCCTCACTAGATCTAGAAAATATGACCACATCTCCCCTGTTTTAATCAGTCTACACTGGCTCCCAAATAAATATCGCGATTCCAGTATCTGAGTGAACTTCTGTACCAATATGATCCTCCATGCCTACTTAGATCAAAAGGTGCAGGCTATTTGTTGGTACCTCAAATAATGAAGACTACAGCAGGGGGCAGATCTTTTCTTATAAAGCCTCACAGTTATGGAACAGACTTCCAATCAGTGTTCGGGACTCAGACACAGTCTCAGTGTTCAAATCAAGGCTGAAAACGTATTTATTTAGTCAATTCTTTTATCAGTAGATTTTTCTTAGGTAAAGGAGCAGATCTGGAGGGATCATGGATATAGAGTGTTTGGTGAACTGGGATATTTTTATGCTGTCATCCCCTCACTCTCACACATTCACTCAGGTTTGTTGACGGTGGTGTGGTGGGTTGTCTCTTATCCCAGAGATTCCTCATGTCTGTGTTACCTTCTGGTTCTCCCTTTTACTTATTCTGCCATAGCGAGTCTTGCTGGAACTTGCCCAACTGTAGTTAAACATGCTCCTGAGGTTCCAGTGACCACTGTTCCTGCTTTTCTTCCCTCTGTGTTCTCTTCGTTTGGAGGCCACTCTGTGCAGCTATGGACGGTTTCTCATCAACGCCTTGGGTGGTTCCATGAAATTCCGGAGTAAGAACGGGAGCTTTGAGGATGGATTTGGACTGTAGGTTAATGTCAAGAGTCTGCTACATTGACTCAGGACTACAGTTTGCTTCTGATCACCATCTCTGTATCCCGCAACATAGTATATCTGCAATAAATGGACATTCGGTGCAACCCAGATGAGGATGGGTTCCTCTCAAGGTTTCTTCCTTATGCAATCTCATGGAGTTTTTCCTTGCCACAGTCGCCACCCTGCTCATCAGGGACAAACTTACACTTATTAAGAACATATACAATTTTTTATCACCACATTATCTGTGTAAAGCTGCTTTGAGACAATGTTCATTGTTAAAAGCGCTATATAAATAAAAATGAATTGAATTGAATTGAATTGAATTGAATTGAATTGAATTAACTGGGTCTAACTGGTGGCCTTTGCATCATGTAGTGAACAGGTGCCACTTTGCAGCATACAACCTCCTCATGGAGGGAGCTCTGGATTGGAGAATGGACTAGTGGCGAAGAGCTGTGCCTGCCCAGAGGCCACAGCCTCCATAACTCGAGGATGGAGATGAAGCAAGCACTCCCTGCCTGATACAAAAGATCCCATCTAGAGTAATCTCCCAGGGAGATTGTTTGAGAAGGTTTACCATGTCAACGAACCCTCAGGACCAGCGCAATGGGGGAAAAGCATACAGGTGCAGCCTAGGAGGATCTGCCATGCCATCTTGTAAAGGAGGTGAGACCGCAGGTCCCCCTGGTGGTTGATGTAAGAGACGACCGATGTGTTGTCCATACAGATTAGCACATGATGGCCCCTTAGGTCAGAGAGCAAATGCTTCAATGCTATAAGCACAGCCAGCATCTCTAGGCAATTGATGTGCCATGAGAGATGGGCCCCCCCATAGACCTTTAGCGGAGCAGCCACTCATGACCACCCCCCAACCCATGAGGGAGGCATCTGTTGTTAACAACAATTAGCCCCCAGCACAGGGCCCTTTAACAGGAATCCAGGTTCTCTCCACATGTTTAAGGCCCATAAAGGTCGGGGAGAACCCTTTGGTCCTGAGCCACCACGGGGGTCACATGTATAGGAGGCCAGGTGGCATCACATTGGATGCAACTGCCATCAGACCCAGCAGTCTGCTTTATAGTGAGTGACTGACCTTCTCTTACTCTCTTGACTGCCATGAGGATAGAATCTACTCGAACAGGAAACAACTGCCGCAAGGGCTCCTAAAGCAAACCTTAGAAACGTCCTGTGAGAAGGAAGGATGGGTACATGGAAGTATGCATCCTTCAGATTTATCATGACAAACCATTCTCCAAGACTAATTTGAGACACGATCTGTTTCAGCGTAAGCACCTGAGCCTCAGCCCCCTATCCTTCTTGGAAACTAAAAGTACCAGCTGTAGAACCCGGACTCTCTGTCAAACAAAGGGACCACCTCGATGGCCTGCTTCCTCAAGAGAGTTTCTACTTCTTGTTCCATAACCAGAGCCTGTTCGGGCCACACCATACCAGTGGGGCACACCATGTTGAATAGAGGTGGATGAGACCCAAACTGAATCATGTAGCCTCTTTCTACAGTGCAGGATCCATGGAGACACGTTTCTCAGGAGATTCCACACTGCCGGATAGTCTCTTAGGGGATCAGTCTCTTGAAACTGACCTCTGGTGTGCCTCAACCAAGTGCAAAACTCCTAACTATAGGCCTGTGTAAGTGTGAGAGATATGGCTGTGATCAAGCTGCAGATTCAGTGAGAGTAATAACACTGTGCCTGGCTAACATCTTCAGCTGCAATGATCTTTATTAACTCCCCCAAGCGTAACTGTGCTGGAAACAACTTCATATCACTCAGCCCAGTTTGAATTTAAGTGGTCAGTCAGGCTGTGTGTGTGTGCATGTGTCTGTGTGTGTGTGTGTGTGTGTGTGTGTGTGTGTGTGTGTGTGTGTGT
>JAAIIK010000191.1:421068-427065 GCA_014706435.1 Silurus glanis | reverse complement strand
TGTGTGTGTGTGTGTGTGTGTGTGTGTGTGTGTGTGTGTGTGTGTGTGTATGTGTGTGAGATTGACGAGTGATTGCTTTCTGGTAATAGACTAATGAGAACCATACATCTTCTGCCTCTCGTTCTCCCTATTTTTCTAAAAGGAGAAAGATGTGCAATGGAAAAAGTGCTGGTGCTCCAAGGCAGAAATGAATCACAGCTCTAACTCCTTGGGGACTGAATGATCATAATATAACATTCAGTGGCACGCCAAGCACACGCTCTGCACGACCACAAGACAGCTCTGGAGAATGACAAGATCCAGAATAAGAGAGCAGGGCTCTGACAAAAAATAGTGTGAGCAAAGATAGGTGTAATTACTTGTATAGTTTTCTGTATAGATTAATATAAATATTCATATCTGTATGCATTTTTGGACATAATCCCAAAGTGGGTGAGGGCTAAATTAAAGAGATTTATTTCTTGCTCATGCAGGTTTTTTAGTACAATACCTATGATATTGGCTGAATGAATGAAATGAAACTGGCAGCCATTTTAAAATCTAACTGATAAGTGACCTCATCTTATAAAAGCTTTACTGTAAATGCAGAATTTGCTTACGTTTATGAATGTTTTTTTTATGTCTTATACATTACATATCTGCCTTCCTGATAAGTGAAACCCTCCAATTTGCATAACTTGCTGTTGAACCTGCTGCCCTGTGAACCATTCTGCATACATTAAATAAATAAATAAATAAATAAATAAATAAATAAATATGAATGCGTGTTCGGTTAGAGCATTATAATCAATTGTCAATTGTTCAGCTTTTTCATGTTCATTTAATGAACATGAAATAGCTAAAGATGCGAAAGATAGCTCAATATTTTTAAGAAAGTTGATATCTTAAACTTGCTAATTAGCTATAATAAAGTGTGTTAAAATGGTAAAAGGTATCAACAACAACAGCAAAAAAGCCTTTGGTGTTCCTTGTTTGGTAGCTGAACCCTTCAGTTACTGTGCATTGCTGGATTAAGTGCACTGAGGAACAGAAAATGTAAATTATATACATACAAACATAGAGCTTACCCATAGACCTCCAATCATGACACTACTCAACTGATCCAGAATGAGATTTTTCTTCGTTTGACTGCTACCATTAGGGGTCGCCACAGCAGATCGTCCATCTCCCTACTACTCTGTCCTCTACATCTGCCTCATTCAAACCAACTACCTGCATGTCTTCCTTCATCATATCCATGAACCTCCTTTTTGGCCTTCCTCTTTTCCTCCTTCCTGGTGGCTCCATTCTAAGCATTCTCCATCAATATTCTACCAATAAACCGCATTCCACCAATATACACCATGTCCCTCCTCTGCACATGTCCAAACCATCTCTCACTTTGTCCCCTACATGCTCTGTTCCTCTAATAGACTCGTTTCTAATCTTGTATATCCTCGTCACTCTTGTCCATCCGCACCACACCACTGCCCTCTATCTCATTGACACATAAAATATGTATGTAACAGTATGTAACTCTGTCCTACTCCTACTGACTTTCATTCCCCTTCTCTCCAGCACGTACCTCCACCTCTGCAGGCTCTTCTCAACCTGCTCCCTACTCTCACCACAAATCACAATATCATCCGCAAACATCATAGTCCATGGAGACTCCTGTCTGACCTCATCCATCAACCTGTCCATTACCACTGCAAACAGGAAAGGGCTCAGAGCCAATCCTTGATGCACCCCAACCTCCACCTTAAACCAGTCTGTGGTTCCTACTGCACACTTCACTGCGTCACACTGTCCTCATACATGTCCTGCACCACCCTCAAATACTTCTCTGACACACCTGACTTCCTCATACCACAATACCACAACTCCTCTCTCAGCACCCTGTCATACGCTTTCTCTAAATCGACAAACAAGCTGATCCAGAATTAGCAATGCTCAGCAAATAGTTTATAATGTGTAACTTCTCAAGTTATTTTATAAAAAATAAAAATTGAAATGTAAAATCTGCAACAGTATTTTACACTGGCAGAAGTCCTCACGGATAACCATAAATGTGAAGAAACTGGCTGCTGAGAGCCACAAACAAGCAGACATTTACTGTGGATAAGAATCCTACTGTATGTTTTTGTACTTGCATTCTAATTTATATATTATAGTCTTTATTTATGCTTACTTTATTAAATTACATTCTGTGAGCACAATTTTGGTCAATGGTCATTGCATTATCACATTCTCAAAATAAACATACTATGTTTGTCTAATGTATTTTTTTCACATAATCAATAACCTTAATAGTTATAGATGTTAATTCATCCTATTAATTATCAAGCATTCCACTGTTATGTCCAGTTTGTGTCAGTGTATGCATATGCATTCAAACCACAAATGAAATTAGACCAGCTCTCTTAGAGAGAGAGAAAGAGAAAGAAGTGGTGTATTGAATCTGATACGTGCAGCTACTGGAAGCCAGTGGAGGAAGCGCAGCAGTGGGGTGGTGTGGGAGAACTTGGGCAGATTGAACACAAGTCATGCAGCTGGGTTTTGGATCATTTGCAGTGGATGTATAGCGTTCAGAGGAAGACCTGCCAGCGGAGAGTTGCAGTAGTCCAGTCTCGAAATGACAAGAGACTGAACAAGTACCTGGGCAGCCTTTGTGGACAGAAATGGTCGAATCCTTGGGTGTTGTAGAAAAGAAATTGACAAGAACGATCCACATTAGCAACATGTAAGGATTGTCCATATGATTGTCCATAGTTACCCCAAGGTTGAAGAGATATTCAGAGATCTTGACCTGGAGATGAATCACCTGGGATGACCAGCAGTTCTGTTTTGCTGGGGTTGAGTTTTAATTGATGAGTACCCATCCATGAAGATATGTCTGTCAAGCATGCTGAGATCCGAGTGGAAGCTGTGGTATCTGAGGCAGGAAGAGAAAAGATGAGTGATGAGTGTGACGAGAGTGATGAGTGATGAAGATGAATTGATGAGAAAAAAAAAGATGAGTTGAGTGTCATCATGGCACAGTAACAGTAAAAACAGTAGACGAATTACGGAGCTGCCATGGCTACCAATGGCAGGTATGTGTAGAGGATGTGAAATGACTCTTCAGAAGACAGACGACTAGGAAAGCTTCTGGCCCAGACGGTGTTTCACCTGCCTGCCTAAACGCCTGTACTGACCAACTGGCCACCATCTTCACTCAGATCTTTAACAGATCACTGGAGCTGTGTGTAGTTCCCTACTGCTTCAAACGCTCCACGATCATTCCAGTCCCCAAAAAACCCAAAATCACTGGTTCCAATGATTACAGACCTGTTGCGCTCACGTCTGTGATCATAAAGTCATAAAAGACTGGTCCTGGCCTACCTGAAGGACATCACTGGACCTCTGCTGGATCCCCTTCAGTTTGCCTACAGAGCAAACAGGTCTGCGGATGGGGACATGGGACTGCATTATATACTGCAACATCTTGACAGACCCAGGACCTTGTTTGTAGACTTCAGTTTGGCCTTTAATACCATCATTCCTGACCTTCTCTCTGCCAAACTGACCCAGTTCTCCGTGCCCACTCTAATCTGTCAGTGGATTACCAGCTTCCTGACAGATAGCCAGCAGATAGAGAGGCTTGGCAAACTCAAATCCAGGTCTCTCAATATCAGCACTGGTGCTCCCCAGGGTTGCATTCTCTCCCCACTGCTCTTGTCACTGTACACAAATGACTGCACCTCTAAAAATCCCTCTGTCAAGCTCCTGAAGTTTGCGGCCTCATCCAGGATGTAGAGGAGTCTGCTTACAGACAGGAGGTTAAAGAGCTGGCTGTCTGGGTGCAACCACCACAATCTGGAGCTCAACACGTTCAAAACAGTGGAGATGATCGTGGACTTTAGGAGAAAGCCCCATTTAAGTTTTTGGGTCTCTCAGGACCTGAAGTGGGACAATAATATTAACTCCAAAACCCAGCAGAGTACTTCCTTCGTCAGCTGAGGAAATTCAAAATGCCACAGAAGCTGCTGAAATAATTCTACTCGACCATTATTGACAGTCTGTCTTGTGTAGATCTATAATTGTCTCATTTGGTTCAGGAATGCTGAGAGGATTATTGGTGCCCCACTGCCCAATCTCCAAGATCTTTACTCATCCAGAGTGGGGAAAAGGGCTACGAAAACCACTTTGGACCCCACACACCCAACCCACTCTCTCTTCGAACTGTTGCCTTCTGATCGGTGCTACAGAGCTCCGTCCACCAGAACAGCCAGGCACAAAAGCATTTTTTTCCCGCAGGCTATAATCAGCATGAACAATTAAAATTATTCGTAACTACACATTGTCCATCATAACTGTCATTTTTGTACATAGAATCCAAATGGTCAATTTGTAAACTGAACACTTGTAAATAACACTTTTACTCTGTATTTATTGCATTATTTAACTATCTGGTTTACTACTCTGTTACATTATGTCTGTACTTCTGCACTGGAAGCTCCTGACGCCAAGTCGAATTCCTTGTGTGTAAGCATACTTGGTAATAAAGCTATTTCTGATTCTGATATTTCTGATCTGCATAGCAGTGGTAAGAAAACCCATATGAGAATATGACTTCCCCAATGGAGTGGGTATAAAGGGGAGAAAAGGAGGGGACCATGTATCGAGCCTTGTGGGACACCAGTGGTGAGTCTGCACAGGGCAGATGTGGATCCCCTCCATGTTACCTGGTATTAGTGACCTTCCAGGTAGGAAGCAAACCATTCCCATGCTGTTCCATGGATCCTGAGGCTCCTGAAGGTAGACAAGAGAGTGTTGTGGTTGACTGTGTCGAATGCTGCTGAAATTTCCTGGAAGATAAGTACAGATGACAGCTTGGATGATCGAGCATCATGCAGTTTCTCAGAAACTGCCAAAAGGGCCGTCTCTGTGCAATGTGCCACTTTGAAAGCAGACTGGTTTGGATCATTGAGATTGTTCTGTGAGAGATAGACAGACAGTTGGTTAAAAACAGTGTGTTCCAGAGATTCAGAAAGAAAGGAGAGAAGTGATACCGGCCTGTAGTTGTTGATGTCTGATGGATCCAGAGCAGGTTTCTTTAAGATGGGAATGACACTTGCTTGAAGGTAGTTGGCACATTGCCAAATGTTAAGGAACAGTTGATGATTGTGGAGATAAAGAGCAAGAGATCTTGTGAAATGGTCTGAAGTGTAGTTGAAAGGACTGGATCCAGAAAGCAGGTGGTGGAATTGCAAGATTGGATGATTTGCAGTATCTCATCTTCTGTTAAGGTTGAGAAGCTTGACAACGAATGAGTAGGGGATTGTTGTGTAGTCATTGTTGTAGAGGAAGTGAAGGTCTGGTAGATTTCCTTAATCTTCTCATCATAGAAGGAGGCAAAGTCATCAGCAGTCAGGGAGGATGGAGCAGGTGTGGCAGGGGGGTTGAGTAGTGAAGAGAAGATGTTCTGGAGCTACGAGGATCTTTTGCAGAGGATTCTCAGCATTGACACAAATTAATGTGTCCAATTTCATTCATTCATTCATTCATCTTCTCCCGCTTATCTGTAATTCGGGTCGCGGGGGCAGCAGTCTAAGCAGATTCCCTAGACACTTCTCCGTGTCCAGGGATCGGGTTGTCAAGGCCCCTGCCTTCGACTGCTGCCCGATCCTCTCAGCACCGGTCCCTTACGGTCCCTCCTGCAGGTGGTGAGCCCACGGGAAGGGGGCCCCACGTCGCTCCGACGTCACGGTCCTTGATTTATTTTTCTCGTGTCCAATTTCATTTGAGCTTAAATAAGGGGACTGTGAATACAAATGGCTGAAATTTCTAAATGTTTCACTTTACATTTCTGTTATACTTCTTGAAGTATTGTGGTAAGTATTTTATTCAATTTTATCCTTATTGTTTAATTTTCTTTTCTCAATAGGTTTTAGATCAGGTGACTGACTTGGCCATATTCCACTTGTTTACCTTAAAAAAAATTTTGGATTGCTTTTTCAGTATATTTTGTATATT
>JAAIIK010000191.1:376132-416058 GCA_014706435.1 Silurus glanis | reverse complement strand
TGTGTGTGTGTGTGTGTGTGTGTGTGTGTGTGTGTGTGTGTGTGTTTAAAGAAGAGAAAGACAGATCAGTACTTGGTCACAGAGGTCAGTATATTAAATGCTGGCTGAGCTCCAACTACATTTGACTCACATGCCACCAGCTCCTGGAGAACTTGAGTCATGTCAATCTCAGCTTTTAGAAGCAGGTGCAGCAGATTAGTGGACGGGTCTCAACATGTCAGGAAACAGATTGTTATTGTGTGTCTCTATTTTTCACTTCCTCCCTCCTCCTGTTTTCCTCTCACCATGTCTGTGGAAGCACGGGAGAGCCTGAGGTGGAGTGAAAATTGAGCCTGCTCACAAGGATAATTCGGCTCATTGTGTGAAGGGACTCTGAAAAAGAAAATAGCAGGGCTGTGCATGTGTGTGGGTGTGTGCTACAATCTATGCATCTACTAATGCAGTGTGCAAGGGCCAGTGTAAGCCTAAACGCACAATGACAGATTGTATGCCCTGAGGCTGACCTATGAAAAATCATATCCTGCAAACAGAGAGTAAAGAGGGAGAGAGAGAGAGAGAGAGAGAGAGAGAGAGAGAGAGAGAGAGAGAATGGTTCATACATGTGATCTAGGGTAGTCTCAAAACCAGTAATGGAAGCATACAAAAACAGCCATAGACATTTAAATGTCATCCTGCATCTCTCTTTAGGACTCTTCCCATAAATGAAGCAACATATTTTTTTCCCACCTTATTTCACTCTCTTTTCCTGCAGGGATTATAAATACCATCACACTTTACTCTCAATAAATAAAACCTTACATAACCTTGAGGCAATAAAAGCCAATTAAAATCTGTTTAGCTGGCTTAATGCTAACTCTGTTTGACAGGTTTAACAAATAAAATGCAACAATTTTATGTCAGTATAAAATCACTAAATACCATAATAAACAAATTCCCTAAATAGTAGTATGTGCACAATATGGACAAATGTTTGGGGAGACCTGACCATAGAGATTCATATGTGCTTTTAGTTCATCCCATTCCACATTTGCTGTTACAATTACCTCAACTCTTCTGACAAGATGCTCCACTAGATTTTGATGTGTGCTTGTGGAGATTTGTGCTGATACAGCCACAAGGGCATTAATAATGTCAGGTACTGATTTAGGGTGAGGAGGGCTGGGGTGCAGTCATTGGGGTGCAGTCAGTATTCCAATTCTTCCCCAAGGTGTTTAGTAGGGTTGAAGTCAGAACTCTATAGCAGGCCACTTAAGATCTTCCATATATTTAAAGAGTTGGCTTAGTGCACAGGGGCATTAGCAGGCTAGAACAGGTTTGGTCTCCTAGTTCGAGTTCGGTGAATATTTAGTGGAACAGCATCCAAAGACATCCTATACAAATGTGTGCCTTCAACTTTGTGGTAACAGTAAAAGAACCACACACAGCTGGAAAAGTCAGGTGTCCCAATACTTTTTTCAATTCAGTAAATTTTTATTTGTATAGCACTTTTAACAATGGACATTGTCTTAAAGCAGTTTTATACAAAAAATGAGATAAGAAAGTAGGAGGGGGAGGGGATGGATGTTAGTGATCTTATGGCCTACACGCCCCCACACGCCAGTTCTGTTCGAGGAGCTGCTGGAGGTAGTGTCTCGTGCTGTTGCTATGTCTGCCTTTTTTCCCAGACTTGCACACTGAGGTAATCAGTTCATTGAATAACCCTTATTCGGCCCGCCTCTACAGCCCCAACGTTTCTCTCTATGCTAATGTAGCAGGGCTGAGGGAGTGTGGTTGTGAAACAATGCCCCAGATTGAAGAGACACTGGCTGGCTATCTCTCCCTGGGTGCTGCATCATCCCTTAAGGCCCTGCTCCTGCCCACCAAGCCACCTTGAGCTGCCTGCACACCATGGCTATGTTACAGACTTATCAGGGCAACCTGCTGCAAGAGCTGGATGAGGGAATGCCTACGGGCATCAATGGGGTTAAAGAGCTGCTTCGTACAACAGACCTGGCTCTCAGTGATCTGTCCCCCATGGTGCCCCTAAGGTGATTGGCTCATTAACCCTGCAACGAAGAATGCTTCAGGGCACAGCCATCTCCCAGCATGTACCCCTCTCAGCCAAAATTTTGTAGATGGGGTGCTAGCCACCTCTCAGGAGGCACCTAGAGCTGTGCCAGAGCATAGCCCTGGCTCTAGACACACCAGAGGTCATTCTTGAGACATTGACACCTAGAGAAGCGCTATTGCATAGCCCCGGCTGTAGGCACACCAGGGGTCAGTCTAGAGAGACTGATTACCTTGAGACTATCTGGCAGCCTGGAAACACCTGCCGGATGTGTCTCAGTGGGTCCTGCACACTGTAGAGAGAGGTTATATGATTCAGTTCAGGTCTGGTCCGCCCCGGGTCAATGGGGTGTGTCCCACTCTGGTGGGGCCCGAGCAGGCTGTGGTTATGGAACAAGAAGTAGAAACTTCCTTGAGCAAGCGAGCCATCGAGCTGGTTCCTTTGTTCGACAGAGAGTCCAGGGTTCTCTTGCACTCTCACACCGCACCTTCACAAAGTGTGTGGATGTGGCTCTGGCTCCTTTAAGACTCCAGGGCATCCGCATACTAAACTACATCAACAACTGGTTGATATTAGCTAGATCTGAGCACCTGGCGGCCATGTTTCACCGACCTGGTAAACCTTCTCAAACTCTCTTCCTGGGAGATTCCTCCCAGGAGGGACCTTCTCTCCTTAATGCAGGGGACCCTTTGCTTTACCCCCACCCTGAGCTGTGTAGGATGTGGCTGTGGCCCCTCTCACTACATGGTGTGTAGGTCACCACTTGGCCCCAAGGTACCCTAAGGCTGAGGTCCTGAGAGGAACCAGACTCAATAGGGGAACCCATTTGGGTGACATCAAGAGTGTGATTATTAATCTTTAAACAATACAGAAAATCATCAAACCCGAGTGAATGTGTGAGAGTGACGGGACGACAGCATACAAATATCCCAGTTTGCCGAAAAGTCCATATCCATGACCCCAAAATATCTATAGAAGAAGAATAGAATAGCCTTTATTTGTCACATATACATTACAGCACAGTGAAATTAGTTCTTCGCATATCCCAGCTTGCTCAGAAGATGGGGTCAGACATGATACGGTGCCCCTGGAGCATAGAGGGTTAAGGGCTTTGCTCAAGAGCCCAAGAGTGGCAGCTTGGAGATACCAGGGCTTGAACCCCCAACCTTCTAATCAGTAACCCAGCACCTTAACCACTGAGCTACCACTCCCCGTATCTGGTCCTTTACCTTAGAAAACTCTACTGATAAAAGACGACTAAATAAATATGTTTTTAGCCTCGACTTGAACTCTGAGACTGTGTCTGAGTCCCAAACACTAATTGGAGGTTGTTCCATAACTATGGGACTTTGTAAGAAAAAGATCTGCCCCTCGCTGTAGTCTTCATTATTTGAGGTACCAACAAATAGCCTGCTCCTTTTGATCTGAGTAGGCATGGGGATCATAATACTACAGAAGTTCACTTAGATACTGTTAGATACTGTATTTTATAATCAATGTGAGATTTAATTAGAAGCCAATCTAGACTGATTAAAACAGGGGTGATATGGTTATATTTTCTAGATCTAGTAAGGACTCTTGCTGCTGCATTCTGGACTAACTGAAGGTTATTTATGCACTTACTCGAACACCCAGACAGTAAAGCATTACAGTAGTCTAATCTAGATTTAACACATTTATGAACTAGTTTTTCTGCATCCTGTAACGACATCATATTTCTAATTTTAGCAATATTTCTAAGGTGAAAGAAGGCTATCCTGGTAATGTTATTCACATGAGCCTCAAAGGAAAGACTAGGGTCAATAATCACACCAAGGATGGTTTTTCATCCAGAGATGAAAACCAACCAGATATGCTACGCAATCAGAAAGTTTACTTATAGCTGTTTTTGTCCACATATTGTCTTTCAAAACTAGAACATTTGTATTAATAATCAAATGCCACTGTATTATTTATGTTTTGTACGCTATAGTGATAGGGTGTAGCACTGCAAATTAATCACTGAAGAAACTCTTGTCAGGTAACATGTCTTTTTTTTTTATGTTCCAAACACCTTGTTAGGTGGTGGTGCACAGATCTGGATTTTAAACTGAGATACTTGGACAACAAATTGTTGCTACAAATTATTACAATCATCTTAAATGTCCTTGTTTGCAGTAACATTAATATTACCTTTTATTGAAACTAAGGGTCCCAGATCTGTCCATCAGGCTGCCTGTATTAAAGAGTTTTCATAACTTCAGATGATAGGTTTTACACCAGAGAACAAGCTTTACATTATACCAGCTGACATTTGACATTATGCATAGTGATCCCAGGCTTGTGTGCAGCTGTTCAGCTATAAAAAAAGCCATTTAATGAAGCTCCTAATGCAGAGGTCTCATGCTAATGTTGCTTCCAAATGCAGTTTGAAAATCTGTATTGAGTGACTCAAAAAAGCATAGGCAATTTTTACACAGTAGACACTTCAGCACTAAGCAGCCTTGCTCTGTTAGTTTTGCGTGGTCTAACACGTTGTGGCTGGCTGAGTTGTACTGTGCACAGAAATGGAATATAAATACAAAAAAAAATTCTGAACTTGCTTGTCTTCTCTTGACAGCACCACATTTACATGGGTGTGACTGACATGCCGGATAATCAACGATTAGGTGGGGAGTCAATATACTTTTGACTATATCGTGTGCGTTAAAGCAATATGCAGGTGGTGCTCAGGGGTCCCCATTTTGGAAGTTTTGTACGTTCTTCCCATGGGTTTTGCCCCAGGGTTTCTGTTTTCACACAGCTTTCAGGAACATGCTGGTAGGTAAATTGGTAAAACTAACTTGTATGTAGGAGTATGAATGTGTGTAAATGTGAATGTGCTTGGTTAATTCGCTCAATACTCAGGTTGTAATTCCACCCTACTAGGAATAACCACCTCCTGCTCTCAGAAAAAACTGACCACAACAAAACAGTGAAGATGAAGGAATACTTTGGTGTTTGAATAACACTAATCCAGTAGATCATCAGTTTCATTACACTGCAATGGGAATCATACCACTGACATATGTAGGCCATGTGCTGCTTTAAGATGGCACTGGAACCTGTTCCTACTGTTTAGATTCAAAGAGCAACAGTTACACATTCAAATAGTCATTTGATCAATAGTCAAATGTCTAATCCATTGCACAGCAGGTCATAAAAAAAATATGGCATTTTGTGTTATAAAATGGAATTTACAGTCATCTGCAAAACTACT
The DNA here is from genome assembly GCA_014706435.1 of Silurus glanis. Classification (NCBI taxonomy): domain Eukaryota; kingdom Metazoa; phylum Chordata; class Actinopteri; order Siluriformes; family Siluridae; genus Silurus; species Silurus glanis. The sequence continues at coordinate 410,773 of JAAIIK010000191.1, read as the reverse complement.
GTAACAGCCATTCTAGTCTTTTTTTGTGAGGACTGAAAACAGTGAGAAATACATCTAATGTAATCAGGAAAAACTTCATCAAGCAACAAAACAATCACTTAAAACACTAGCAATGCAACAAAGGACTCAATCAGGGGAACGGATTCACTGGAAGGTTTTATAATAGCCATCAATCACCCCACCATACCACAAATGAGCATGCATTTTACATCCTGCAGAAAAACCACAAAACAAATAAGAACTGAAAGAAACTACAGAGCAAGCCTGTAGACAGTGGGCTAATGAGTTATTGAAAGCAAGGGATATGCTTATGTATATCAATATAAGGATATGCTTATACCAATATATTTTACCTGATAACTCCAATTATAGCTTCTGCTCATGTAAGTGTTTTAGGCAACTAAAGGCACCATGTTGTTTAATAAATCTAGATGTAAATATTAGGAAATTAGCCCCCAAATAAGTGTATAGTATATAGTATATATATACATAATATATATAGTATATACATATATTTAATATATGTCAATCAACATGTCCCTGTTGCTAAAACATCACTGTCTCATCCTGACACTATAGCTTCTCTCACTCGACAAACTCGCTGATTCATCATGATACTCTATTACTATTTGGAGCTTCTGCATTTCTTACTTCTGAAGTTCTACACTTCCCAAAACTGATTAGGCATAGGTTTCACTTTTGCTTCAGTGGATAATCTCACCTTGGTACTACTGCTGGTACACTGTCCCATGGTGCGAATTGACAATATGCTAACACCAAGCATCCTTTAAACACACTTAATATACTAATAATAATCAACAATATACAGATGTAGAAGAGTAATGATTCATATTCTTACAATCTTATGCCATTTCTAAGAGTTCCCTTTTGAGTCTGGTTCCTGTCATGGTTTCTTCTTCCTGCTATTTTGAGAGATTTTTTTTGCCATTGTCACCTCTGGCTTGCTCATCATGTATAGAAATCTACATCTGTATTTCTGTATAGCTGCTTTGTGTCAATACACTTTTCTCAATGTACAGCAGAAATTTAAAAGTTGAACAAAAACACACCATTGCTGCACTGGTAATATATTTGTTACATCAGTGCTGTTGGAGTAAATGACTATCATCTGATCCAGCTAATCAGATATTTATCAAGCTGTGGGTTTTGAGAGCTGAGTTTAACAACATAGATAGTACACATCGTCACTAGGTTATGTATGTAACCCTAGTTCCCTGAGGGAATCGTCATCGGCAGGCGACTTCACATAAACCAGGAAGCTACAAAATGGCTGAGCAATGGTAGCAATATTAGCTTTTGAAAAGAGAGAAGGTGGTTTGGATGGTTCCATGAAAGAACGTAAGAACGGGAGCTTTGAGGATGGATTGGGACTGTAGTTAATGTCAACAGTCTGCTACATTGACTCATGACTACAGTTTGCTTCTGATTACCATTACTGTACCCCACAACATTGTATATCTGCAATAAATGGACATTCGGTGCAACCCAGATGAAAATGGGTTCCCTCTTGAGTCTTGTTCCTCAAGGTTTCTTTCTTATGCCATCTCGGGAAGTTTTTCCTCGCCACAGTCTCCACTGGCTTGCTCATCAGGGACAAACTTACACTTATAAAGAACATATTCATTTTTTATCACCACATTATCTGTGTAAAGTTGCTTTGAGACAATGTTCATTGTTAAAAGCGCTATACAAATAAAAAGGAATTGAATTGAATTGAAGGTAAGCGCCTCAGGGATGCAGGGAGTATGGCCTGTTGACGCAGCGTCCCGTTTCCTCAGGGAACTAGGGTTACATATGTAACCTAGTGACGTTCCCTTTCTGGAACTTGAGCTGCGTTGAAATGCTTTGGGAACGAGTGTCCATAGTGACCAGACCCTGCCTAGTGTGTCTGAGCACCAACAGCCTGCAGGACAGAGGAGCCAGGAGTGGCTCTGACGTCGAGGTCGTAAAACCTGACAAAGTTCAAAGGGGTGGACCAGCCCGCAGCGTTGCATATGTCCTGTAAGGGAACCCCTATGGACCAGGGCATAGAGGCCGCCATACTCCGGGTTAAATGAGCCTTGACTCGGAAAGGAGTGGGAAGACCAGAGGACTCTTACATGTGGTAATAGCATCCATCTGCTAAAAGTCTGCTTATTGGCAGGAAAACCTTTGCTGTGAGGGCCATAGCAGACAAACAGCTGCTGCGACTTTCTCCACGGACTCGTCCTGTGGAGATATGTATCCAGTGCTCCCACTGGACACAGTCAATTTTGCTTTTCCTGGTCTGGGGCTAGGAAGGAGGAGGGCGGAATGCCTGCAAAAACGACAGGTTGTGAGGGCACCTTAGGCACATACCCAGTTTTAGGGTAGAAAAAGGCACTGGCCATGCCAGGGGTAAACTCCAGGAGAGACAGGGATATCGCCAAAAGAAAGGCGGTCTTTACCGACAGGTACCTAAGGGCCATCTCGGCCAAAGGCTTAAAGGGGGGCTCAGATAGGGCCGCCAACACAACGGCAAAATCCCACACAGGCATGTGTCCCAGCGACTGCCCTGCAGGCAGGGTACAATAAGCCACGATAGCAGACATGTAAACCTTAAGGGTGGACGGGGCCAACCCTGTGGCAAACTGTTCCTGCAAGAACTCCAGCATTGAACCAACTGGGCAGTTGACTGGGTCTAACTGGTGGTGCCCACACCACGTGCACGAACAGCAGCCATCTAGTGGCATACGACCTCCTCATGGAGGGAGCTCTGGAATGGAGGATGGTCTCAACTACCTTAGTAGAGAGACCAGCTGCTAGAAACTGTGCCCCCTCAGGGGACACAGCCATAGCTTCCATAACTCTGGCCGGGGGTGAACTAGGGTTTCCCCTGCCTGCGAGAGGAGATCCCTCCTGGGAGGAATTTCCCAAGGAGGTCCGTTGAGGAGGGACAGCAGGTCCGTAAACCACGGTCTGACCGGCCAACGAGGTGCCACCTGAAGGAGACGTACTCCTTCCTGGCAGATTCTCTCCAGAACGCCTTGGCCACAACTGCACCACGGCATCCAGCCCCAGTGGGGCTGGGTGAGAGAGAGAGAACCAGAGGGAACAGTGCAAAGTCTCCCGAGTTGCAAACAGATCCACCTGGGCTCTGTAATATCTCTGCCATATCTGCTCCACCACCTCAGGGTGGAGCCTCCATTCGCCGGGCCTCAGCCCTTGCCTCGAAAGGGCATCTGCTCTTAGTGAGAGGAGTTTCCCCTGGGACCATAGGAGTATCTGCCGCGCCAGAGATCGGAGAACCCCCCGGTGGTCGATGTATGAAACCACTGACGTGTTGTCCGTACGGAGGATGCATACCTCTTGCTCCAGGACCAGAGCCTGCTTGGGTCCCACCAGTGTGGGACACAACTCCTTGAACTGGGGAGGAGAGGACCCGAGTTGAATCGAGTAGCCCCTCTCTATCGTACGCAGGACCCCACAAGATATGTCTGGCAGCTCTTCCCAAGCTGCCAGGAAATCTCTCAGGGGAACCGCTGACCCTCCCAGAGCGCCAGGAGCAATGCCCTGCAGCCTTTGGAGCCTCCGGAGAGGCAGCAGGTCTTATCCATCCGCAGCAATCTCTCGGGCGGAGATGGAGAGAGACTCCAGCTGGAGGGAGGGTGGTCTGATTGTCAGGGCCGCTTCACCACCGCCTGTTTGTTCGAGGAGAGGACCACCCATAGGTTGGCTGACTCCTTCAATTTGGGCCTAAAGCGTCGCTTGGGGCCCTTGGGCCCTCCTGGCGGGGTCCGGGTGGCAACGATCTATTTCTGGGCTTTGCGATGCCTGGCTGTGCCGGGCTGGGGCTGCTCCCGCTTAGCAGCCCCATAAGAGCGGCTGGGAAGTACCACTGAAACGCCGCCATGGTCTCTTGAACCTTTCGGCGATCGCCCTTACCTACAGCGTCACCTGAACAGGCCAGGAGGAGCCACCGGGGCATTTAGAAGGAAAGCCCTGTCCCTGTCAGGAATCTCTGCTTACAGGGTGAGCCACAGAAGCCTTCCTGCCGTGCCTTGGTGACCATGAGGGTTAGGTCGCAGCAGGATGTAACTCCTAAATCGTCAGCCACAGAGCTGAATCACTCATCCATCTCTCATAGCAGGTCAGCCTGGTATGCCTGCAACACCCTTGGCAACCCCCGGCCTGACCTGTCACCGCGTAAGCCCTACCTACTAGAGTAGCGGGTTTTGAAGTGGGTTTTGTGGGCAATACCGGAGCGGTTCACGATGCATCACCTGGGGAGAGATAGCCAGCTAGCGTCTCTTCAACCCTGGGCATCTCCCCATAGCCGCACTCCCTGAACCCTACTATATTCGGATTAAGCGGGGCAAGAAGGAACACACAGTGGTAATTCTGCTTGCATTTAAGGCTCATGGCTGCACAGATTCACACAAAAAGCGCTTACCTGAACAATCAGAAGCTAATGTTGCTACCATCGCTCAGCCATTATGTAGCTCCTGGTTTACGCAACGTCGCCCGCCGATGACGTCACGACTTGCCTATTGGCCGGATTTCACACATGATTCAGAGCGTGGACAACGCGAGACATTGCCAAATTGTTTCGATGCAGCTCGAGTTCTTGAAAGGGAACAGCATCAAAATTTTCTTTTTGATAACAGTACTGAAACATGGTTTTAGTTTACTTTCCTTGGATTGGTATATTTTAGAAGTCAAAAAATATCTTAATTGCCTTTGAATTTAAAATAGGCAGAACGGAAAACATATTGATTATTAAAAAGCAACCCAATTGAATGCTTGTACATTATTGCAGTTATCATTTACAATATACTATATACAGCCTATTCTATGATAATAACATATTCAGAAAATCACTTTCCCAGCTTTAGAAATCTATTAATGCCTATTTCTTAAGTCAATGCATCAACCAAAACACTGCACAGAATGTCTCTTCTGTAATACTGTATTTAACATTTTTTTATTAAGATCTTCGGTATAAAAAGGGTTACTTCCAAAAATATCATATCAGTTATCATTTATTGTGTGTGGCAGTGTGAAAAAAAAGCTATGGCTAATTAATTCTCACTGCAATATCTTGCCTATGCACACCAGTTCACTAATAAAAGACACACAAACCAACAAACATAATAACTTGATCTGAATTAGACAACTACACTGGATCACTTTAATTAAGCGTTTTTGGAGCAGAATAAGGTTAGAGTATCCAACTAATACCACAGATATTGGTGTTAGTCATACAAAATTCCCACAGACATCTACCTCATAAAAACACAGAGAAAAACACTGTCTCATTCTGACTCCTTCTGGTCATATTTTGTACTGCATCATGGCCACAATAGACCTGCTGCCGAAATCGTTAGCCCTCTGTGATGTAATGAAAATATAATGTAATCAGTGTTGGAAGACTTAGGAGAGCTTGGGGCTAAAACAATGCATGTATATGAAGATAAATCATTCTGTAATGAAATGAGTGATGATCCTCTTGGTCATGCTGAGTTGGGAATGGTTTTGCCTTGGCCCAGTCTTCCCACTTCCTGTTTGTGTGCACAATCAGATGTCTAGCGCCCATTCCTTCTGTCAGCTTGAGCAGCTCATGCCAGTATTTATCACTCTCTGGAGTTACATTAACCATGCCAGGGTGAGCATTGTTAGACTGGCGTCTAGACACAGAGCTGGCTTGCTTTTCCGAGCATTGTTTGCTGGCATTTTGAGCAAGCAGAGAAACAGGAAGTCTTGCATGCAGACAAACTCATACCTGAAAACTGTGTAAACTTTTAATATTTCCAGTGAAATATACACTAAGTGACTTTAATAAGGTACGCTTGCCTTTTTAAATGTATTTATTGACATTCTGTCATAAACATTTGCAATACAAGGGAGTGCTGTATACTGACTTTGTGACAACCCATCTGTCATATGGGTGGTAGATCATCGACCCTAGCAGAGAAAGGGCACTGACACTGACAAACCATCTAAAAAGGCCCTCAGCTCAGTTCAACAACTTCGCTCATTTCAATGCCATATACAATACGGTTTCCTGTTGTGTGCCTAAATAATAATAATAATAATAATAATAATAATAACAACCAGAAATCCAGAATGCTAAGCTGTAAGGTCATATAATCTCTTACACCCAGCAAATCAAAACTTTTGACAACATTAAAGCAAATTAGAAAGAGCTACAGGTAGGTTCCCTGGTGGTCTAGTGGTTAGGATGCGGCGCTCTCACCGCTGCGGCCCGGGTTCGATCCCCGGTCAGGGAACCAACCCCAGCCATTAGGGTTGCACAAGCCAGTGCACTCTTAGTGCCGGTCCCAAGCCCAGATAAATGGGGAGGGTTGTGTTAGGAAGGGCATTCAGCGTAAAAACAAGTGCCAATTCAAACATGTGTATCAATGATACAGATGATCCGCTGTCGCGACCCCTAATGGGAGAAGCCGAAAGAAAGTTTAGAAAGAGCTACAGGTGACAATTTCAAAATGTATTTTAGTCTCTAGGTTACGTATGTAACCCTGATTCCCTGAGGGAACGAGATGCTGCGTCAACAACGATTTGGGAACGCTTCCGCATGACCAGCGTGGTGCTTCAAGAGTGAAGGAAGTCTTTGCAGGGATGCAGGGAGTGTGGCATGGAGACACAGCGTCTTATTCCCTCAGGGAACCAGGGTTACATACGTAACCTAGAGACATTCCCTATCAGGAACTTGAGCTGCGTCAACAATGCTTTGGGAACGAGTGTACAATATCACCAGACTGACCAATTTGAACTGCCTGTGGCACTAAGGTCAAGGCTGTAGGACCTGATGAAGGTCCTACAGCAGTGGACCAGGCCGCAGTGTTGTAAATGTCATGGAGAGATACCCAAGAAGACAAGGCCTTAAAGGCCGCCTCGGCCACGCCTGTACGATGGTGTCCAGCCCAAGACGGGCTTGGTGAGTAAGGGAGAACAAGAGAGAACACTGCAACGTCTTTCGACACTTTCGACGTCTTTTCGATCCCACACTTCTTTTGCCTTGAAAGGGCGTCTGCTACTTTATTCAACGGCCCCAGGATATAAAGTGATCTCGGTGAAAGCAGCTATGCTTAGGCCCATGGAGGAGAGAGCGCAGACCCCCCTGGTGGTTGATGTAGGGGACCACCGATATGTTGTCCGTATGGACCAGTACATGATGGCGCCTAAGGTCTGAGAGGAAATGCTTCAAGGCTAGAGATGGGGCCCTTTCCATAAACCTAGGGCGGAGTGGCCACTCATGACTGCCCCCTAACCTGTGAGGAAGGCATCCGTCATTAACGTTACGCAACGGCAAGGAGCCGCCAACACGGGGCCCTGTATCAGGAACCCAGGATCTCTCCATAGGTCTAAGGCCCGTAAGACTCTCTGCGTGGCCTGGATTGTGCAGAGTGGGTTGCCCTTTTGGGAGAACCCTCTGTCTCTGAGCCACCACTGTAGGGGTTGCATGTATAGAAGGCCAAGTGGCAACACATTGGCTGCAGCTGCCATCAGATCCAGTGTTCTTTGAAACTGCTTTACAGTGAGTAGCTGGCCTTCTCTCATTCTCTTGACGGCCGTGAGGATAGCAGGAGACTTCTGCAGGAGACAGCCGTGCCCGCATAAAAGCCGAATCCCACACTACCCCTAGATATGTGGTTCTCTGTTCCGGAGAAAGTACACTTTTCTTGGTGTAGGGTGCCCACCCAATGGCCCAATGACGGAATCCACTGGTGTGGGGAAAAGGTATGCTGCATGTTAGTCTTTCTCGCATGGCTGTAAAAGATTACTTAAATGGATTGCACTTACATTGGCATTCAGTCTTAACCCCAATTCCGTCATATGGGCGAGAATGACAACTTGATGCCGGGTCACCAGGTGCTCTGATTGAGCTAATATCAACCAGTCATCTATGAAGTTCAGTATGCAGATGCCCCGGAGTCTCAGAGGAGCCAGAGATGCAGCCACGCACTTTGTGAAATTGGGGGTGAAAGTGCAAGCCCGAACGGAAGGACCTGATATTGGTAAGCTTCGGCCCCAAATGCAAACCTTAGGAACTTCCTGTGTAAAGGAAGGTTGGATACGTGAAAATACGTTTTTCAGATCTATTGTGATTTGGGACATGACCTGTTTTAGGGTGAGCTTCTTAACCCTGAGTGTCAATAGAGAGAGGTTTTGCTGAAGTAGATCTAAAATGCGATGCAGCCCCCCATCCTTCTTGGGAACTATGAAGTACCGGCTGTAGAACCCGGGCTCTCTGTCGAACAAAGGGACCATCTCAATGGTCTGCTTGCTCAAGAGAGTTTCTACTTCTTGTTCCATAACTAGAGCCTGCTTGGGTCCCAATAGAGTGGAGTTGGCTGTGCCCTGAAGCACTACTTGTGGCAGGGTTAACGAGCCGATCTCCTGAGAGTGCCGAGGAAGGGCGGGCACCGTGTACTGAGTTGCATGGCCCCCACCCTGACGGAGACCCTGACTCATCAGGATCTCTTGGCCAAAGCCCTCTTATTAAAGATAAGGGAGAGGAGGGAAAGATAGCCAACCTGAGACCTGAAACCAGAGATGTTGGGGCTGAAGAGGTGGGCCAAATGAGGATTATTCCAGGACCTGGTCTCCTCAGTGTACAGGTCTGGGAAAAAAGGCAGACCCCAAAGTGGCGGTCGCAAGAAATTCTCATCCAGCTTACTTAGGGGACATTGTTTCTGCGTATCGGCTGGCCAGGCCATGTCCAGCTTGGCTACAGCACGAGTCACTACCGCCAACAGCTCCTCAAACCTAACTGGCTGTGGGGGTGTCCATACCCTCCCCCCCTCAAAAGAAGAAAGGTGGAGCGACGAAAGGCGTGCTTCTGAACCCTGTGAGAAAGCGCTGGATCTGCGAGCCCCATGACCTCAGTCGCCACCTCGACTCGGCGGAGTTGGGGCCAGAACCACGAGGAGCATGGCGCCTTTCTTGAAGAGCGCCCTACGGGAGCAGAGGAGTCGGCTCCCTTGAGAGCCAACTAAGCATTCTCCACTCCCAAGCTAACGACATGCACAGCCGGAAAGATTGCTTGCTATCCGTTCTTTTACAATTTTACCGCACCTTACATTTTCCTGTAGAACAGACACACACAAAGCACTTCCTGACCAAACAGAAGCTAGCACCGTTTCCACCGCATGTGTTCTTATAGCTTCCTGGTCATGACGTCACCCCACTGGTGGCATTGCGTGGTTCGGTTGGTTAGTTTACAAGCACGTTCCCAAATTGTTGTTGATGCAGCTCGAGTTCCTGAACTCGAAGCAGAGTTATTATCTTTTCTTCGATATGCAGTGTGCAAAATCATTCGGCCTGGCTTTCATTCTCTTTTAATAAATCTACTCAACTCATTTGAGATATTTCCACTTGAATTGATCGTATTCCATGAGTACTTCATACAATATTTGACAGATAACACTAACACAAACAACACTAACATTTATGCTTTGATAAATGGTACACTGAGGTGTTTACTGGGTCTGGAAGAATCTTAATTAGGTAGTAAGTGTCAAGTATCATAAATGACAGGACCAAAGGTTTTCCAGCAGAACATTGCACAGAGCATCACACAGCCTCTGCTGATTTGCCCCACTTTCCATGGTACATCCAGGTGCATTCTCATGCTCAGGTAAAAAGAACACACACAACTGGGCATCCACATGATATGAACAAAAGCATAATTCTTCAGACCAGGCCACCTTTTTCCCCTATTCCACATTTTCTGCTACAGAAACTTTTCTGTGAGATCAGACTGGATGGGTTAGCATTTGATCACTTCACACATTGGTGAGCCATGGGCACCAATGACTTATAGTAATGCATTTGTTATAGTGAACATGGGAAATAAAATTATACTTAATCAATTATACTCAAAATCTTATTATATTTATTATGCTCAAAATTATTCTGTTTTACATTAGAAAATAGTAAATATCTCATAGGTAAAATAATGTTTTTTTTCATTTAGAAGAAATGCAGGATTAAGAATTATAGTGAACTAGCTGAAAGTACCCGTGCTTCGCTACGGAAGGCAGAACGCTAAGCAATATGGCAATAAGCAGTAAGCACTGAGCAGGACTGGATGATCAGAGATCAGAACGTAACGTCAACAAATAACGTACTACCCCTTTGTAGTACCGATACAGGGCAAACTACTTTGAAAATAATTTTTATCGTGCATCTAACATCTAATAAGAAACAATGTACTAAGTTTCATTAGGATCCATACTGTTATTTCGAAGAATTTACAATGCGTGAGAAATCGCGTTTTTCGCGAGTTAGCCGCGATCCAGGGCGAATTTTTCAAAACCCTTTCTTAGTGAGCACCTAAGACCCAAGAGGAAGGTATGTTCCAAATTTCATTGCAATCCGTTCAGTGGTTTTTGAGATTTCGTGATGAGTGAGTGTGTCAGTCAGTGGTATTTGAGCTTATATATATATATAGATAGATAATAATAATGACAAAACACGTTGTACTCATAATTTTTTTAATTATGATGATATTTTTAACAAGTCAGCCTACAATGTTTTTTCTAACAATTAGCTTACTGTGACATTCCTTTGAAGTTATACTTACCGTAATTTCCGGACTATAAAGCGCACCCTTATATAAGCCGCACCCACTGAATTTGACAAATATTTTTATTTTTAACACCGTTTAACACTGTCTATAAGCCGCAGGTGTCTACACTAATGTACTTTACACAGGCTTTAACGAAAGACACGTTACACACGGTGTAACGGGTGAAATATGTTGCGCTTCTATTAGGAGCATAGCGGTATTTTGGGAAAAGACCGGCACTGCATACTTCCGGTATTACTGCGTGTGTGGAGACCGAGGATTATGTCCTTTTTATTTTCTGATGCTCATTTCTAAGTTTCTTTGACTAACCCGTAACGCTGTTGCAAAGAAAAAAAAAAAGCACGAGTTTTGGAAACCTGTCTGTGCTTATATGATTTCTGTTGCAACTGGAGTTTTAGTGAGCTATCCCTTCACCCAGACTCAGCGTGTTACAACGGCTTGTATCTAAACAGTAGCCGACCAAGTAAGTCATTGTTCACTGTCTTCCTCCTTCCTTTCACAACTACAGTGGTACCTTGACCTACGAGTGCATTAATGTACGAGTTTTCCGAGGTACGAGCGGTCACTCGGTCGATTTTTTTGCTTTGTTACGCAAGAAAATTAAGATAAGCAAAGAAGAAAAAGTAAAAATGTTAAAGTTTAGGGATACGTAGTGTACAGGAGTGATAGTAAAAAACGAGTTTTCCCTCCGCCGCCGCTTATCGCCTCTACCCCCCTCCACACACACACATACACCGGCGTTTTCGTTAGCTCAAGTCGTCTCATCTCCAAGGAAAATACACTGAATAAAACCTTTTATATTTTTACATACTCTTTCTATTATGTTTTTATACAAGATTTGTTATTTAGAAATGTATTTTCCAATTTAATAACATGAAACATAAAAACGGGGTGTCATTTTGAGGGTTGGAACGGATTAATGTCATTTTAAGTATTTTCAATATGGAAAACTGATTTGATGTGCGAGCAAATTGAGATACGAGCTCGTCCACGGAACAAATTAAACTTGTAGGTCAAGGTACCACTGTATTTCTCTGGGGAGTTTATCACACAGGTGAGGTGCGTTTTTTCGTTTCCGTTCGGAAATTTCATTGGTCTAATGTTATGGGGTTCAGTTTTTTGGCTTGAAGTTTGTGAAACCGGGAAAAACCCAGGAAAAATCCATAAATTAGCCAGTTCTAATTACATAGTACACTCTCAGTATACTTACGCATTGTTTAAATTTTTTCTCGTTGTACTATAAGATTCACTGAACTAAAACTTTGCAAATAAAACTGCTGTAGTTAAGCAGATTACAGAGTAAGATTTTCCGGTGGGGGGGTTGTTTTGTTGTTTTGTTTGTTTTTAAATATGATAAAATCATAAATATGTGGATCCATGGCAACTTTTGACACTTCAAAAATCTATTACTTTTTTTTTATCATGAAGAGAAATATGCGCCATTCACAGTGATGTCACAAGTGTAAGCGACCAGCAGGGGGAGCCTTCATACCGTGCTTTAAAGTTACTGTATCTACAACAATACTAATCACAGGCGAGAGAAGGAAAACGTGAACATGCATTATTACCCTTATTTTTAGTGATACAATATTTAACATATGCGCACGCCATAGTGTATTTGATTTTCACCAGTCTAGTACTGATGTTTTAGTTGTGTTTCTATCTTTGAAGAAGAGGCATTCTTTAAATATTACCAAATATTATCTTTTTCACTATTAAGTACTAAACTTATAGTAAAATAAACATCATTTGCATTATCTGATTACAGACTGGTACAGTTGTAGGTCCTGAGCTTAAGTTACTGTCTGTACAGAGTTTTGCATGTTCTCCCTGTATTCACAAGGACTTCCTCCAGGTTCTCCGCTTTCATTCCCAAAATATTCCAGTAGCTAAATTAGCTCCTCTAAATTGTTCCTAATATAGGCTCAGGATCCATCTGTTACCAAAATGAAAGCAATTCCTGGAAAAGAATAAATAGTTTGATTTCAGCAGTTAAATATGCTGTTTAAAGAAATAAAAGGACAAAATATAACTGATGTAACTGGAAGCTGTTTATAAATTAATTTTACTATTATTGCTTTAATTAAACTAGTTTTGTCATAAACAAATAAAATGGAGTCTTGGGTGCCAAAAAGTGTAATGTGTAGTGATGTAAAACTCTTTATATGAGAGAGCTAGAAAACCACCAAGGCCAGAAAATGCAGTATGATAGTTTAACATCTTTGAAAGACTTTAAATAAAGGTTGTGTTTGAAATAATGTTGGCAGCAATCTTTATTTTTTCTATGAATTGTGCAAATGCATCTCCTATTAAAAACTGTACTATAAAGGCACATTATATTTATTTTTTCTTTATTATATTTATTTTTTTTGCTTTCTAAACTGTACTTATACAGCTTAATTAAGCTTAATATGGTCAGTACAAGATTTAAAAAAAAATGTATAAAGCTATTTTAATAATTTCTTGTTCATTTTTTTTAGCAGCAACAGGCTACAAGGACACATACTGTAGTTATTGTGCAGGACACATACTGTAGCCTCAACAATGTGTTTCAAAACCCTTAAGCACACACCACTCAGGCCCCAGCAAAGGTGGTAATTTTACCTTTAAGCTTGAGCTGATGACACCGTAATTATGAGAAGTCTGACATTCCAATACCAGATGGAAGCTTGGCCATAAATACTGGAGCCTTACCTGGGGGTGATCCCCCATCTCTGGAGTCTAGAAAACTGACCCTATAGTGCAGACTTTTCTGATCGTTCACACAAATGCAACACTTGACCTGTTAATGCCTGGAGAAAGTAGTTTGTCTAGAACATCCACAATGAAGGTGATACTGTCACTCAACCTAGTTGTATTTCAGATTTAATGACAGGAGCAGGCATGGTGTTGGAATGGGGGAATTTTTGCCATTATCCTAGTTCGTTATAAGTTTTAAAAGAATTTAATATGCTGACAAATGCTAAATATGCCTGGCCTCAATGTTAAGTTCCCCATGAGGTCCTAATGGGCAAGCATACCCATGTATTGATGTTAATTAAAGTGTGAAGGCAATTACAGTGTGTAATAATTAATCCAAATTACGCATAATTTGTGAACTTTCACAAAACACATTGTAAAACATAGACTTAACATATCTTCCTTCTTTTCACATGTGTGTGTCGAATGCAGAATGCATATTTAGTTTAATGAAGTCAAGTGGTCTTGCCTGGTGAAACTGGTAGGTATGAGTGAGTGGTCAGATAGGAAGCGCTCAGAAAAAGTAAAGATATGAATATGAATATTCAAAGATCATGGGCAAATATTAACTGAAAGAATAAGTGGGCTTGAAAAAAAAAAAATAATAAACCCAGCCCATCTTACATCTCTATTTGAGACCAAATATGAATTACCAGTTTTTATTGACCAACTTATTAGTGCCAAATACGAATTTATAGAACATACTGACAATGCAAACAATTCTAACTCTGACTCCATCTCTGTCTCTAACGCATCCTTTTACTTTCAAAAGAAGAAGAAAAGAGAAGTGATTTAACCATGCTTTCTTTGTGTCAATTTCCAACGCATGTATGAATATTCGGAGCACTGATTATATACAGATACAGAGAGTATTACTACATTACACATCTATGTTTTACAAATGAGATGAAAATAGAAATTCCAGAATCCTAAAGAGGGAAATAGCATCCAGTTACATCATCATCTTGCTTCTTTTAATGCAGCAAAATGGGAGCAGTGTGTACAGACCAAATGCTTTCAAGTAAATGCTTAGTTTCAAATAATTGTTTACCAGAAAACAATGTACTCTGTTGTTCCTGTTTATAGTTTACTCATTTTATGCTTAGCTGTTACTGAAGTTAAAGTAAGCTTTGCTTGAATTTGATTTACACTGGCTTTAATGTAGCACTAGATAAGGTAGCATGCAAGTAAGGAGCACTACTGTAAGGTAAATGCTGCTTGTATGAACTTACTGAACCACAGCTTCATTTAAACCCAAAGGTTTAAGGCTTCCAGGGCACATGTCCTACTGAAGCACTCAATCGTTATAGATTTAGTGTACTGTTGTGCTCTTTCCTTCTCAAGAATCTCACCCAGTGGACTCAGTAGCATCATATAAACTACTGTATTTAAAATGTCAAGAAAAGTTATTTGGCAAGCTTTGAGATATGGTATGTTTGAGGAGAAAATGGAAATCAGAAACATGTGTCAATAGCAGATCTCGGGGTAAAAATAATGTAATGAATTTGGAAGTATACTTTTGTTTTTAACTCACCAAACTATCACCCTGTAGGGCAGAGCCAGCATAATTATAACACGCTTGATTTTTGTAGGCAGACATCACTACATTGATATACAAGTACAGTAAATTTTTTCTATCAGTGGGATTTGTCCATTCTTACTTAACATATGGTGTGAAAAAAAAACACCTGGAGAGGTACTGGGCACACGCACCCAGCTATGCACACAATTTATCAGAACAGGCCACCTACTTCTATTGCTGCATGGTTTGTTTTAATTGTTTACAAGCCCATTGTGGAGAGAGTTTTGGTTTTAGACAGAGGTTGGCAAGGATCTGACCGGTTTGGAGCAAAGAAGCCCTTCAAATGCACTGTATGTTCTGACTCCTTTCTATCATTGCCAGCATTAACTATTTTAGCTATGTTTTCAATTTCAATTCAACTTAAGTTTATTTCTATATCGCTTTTCCCAATGGATATTGTCTCATAGCAACTTTACAGAATTTATGAATTATAAAACTAAAATTTAAATAAGTGAACTATGTGTATTTATCCCCAGAACTAGAATCAGAGCCAGTGCACTATGTGTGCTATAGTAACACTTCTATAGGATCAGACCAGAAAGTTATCCTTTACTTCACATATACATCAATAATTGTCTTTACTTTTACCAATTTTGGTAGGTACTAAATACTACATGCAAGGAACACCCCACAAAATCTGTTGTTTTGGATATGTTCTGACCCAGTCGTCTAGTCATCACAATTTGGCCCTTGTCAAACTCATTCAGATTCTTGTGTTGGCCTATTTTTCCAGTTTCCAAAACTTCAAGAATTGACTGTTCACTTGCTACCTAATACACCGAACAGTAAAGTAAAGTCTGACCCCTGGAGGTGTGCTGTGCACCAAGTTGTTAGCAGCAGATCCTGTAAGAGCCTGTAATTTGCGAGGTGGGGCCTTTGTGGACCAGTCATGTTTTTTTATCATATCGCACAAATGCTTGATTAGATTGAGATTTTGGGAATTTGAAGGCCAAGTCAATACCTCAAACTCCTTAAACCGTTCCTGGACCATTTTTGCTTTGTGACAATTTGGCCCTTATAAAACTCACTCAAATCCCTACAGTTGCCCATTTTTTCTGCTTCTAACACATCAACTTTTTGCCTAATATATCCAACCCAATAACAGGTGCCATGATACAAAGATAATTAGTGTTATTCACTTCACCTGTCAGTGGTCATAATCTTATGCCTGTTCTGTGTTTATCCCCACCCCTTGACAGTAAAGCCATAATCAATGCTGTTTACTCGACCTGTCAGATGCTTTGTAGCTGATCAGCGTACATTTAAACTCTATAGGTTGTGCAGATTTAGACATCTTCTATATCTCTAATAGAATGCTGATTTACACAGTGTGAATCTTTCATTTCCACCCTGCACATCACGTCTCTCATTTCCACCTAGTGTCAGAACATGTCTAGTATCACTCAAAGTTTCATCAGAAAAAACAGTGGCAGCCATCTAGTAGATGTACCAGACACGTACCAGATGAAGTTCACTTCCTCACAAACACACACACACACACACACACACACACACACACACACACAGCATGGGTCTTACACAAAGAAAAGTGTCTACTGATCCTATCTGGCTAAGTGTTAACACCTTAGGGTCAGAGGGCTGTAAGGTCAATGAGTAGCGCAGCTTCTTGTCATGTCTTGCTGCTTAGCAAGATTTCCTGAGCCACGTTTCTATTTCTGCATGTGGTGAAATATACAATTGTTTGCTCTTTGATGCGTTTCATGCTCCACCATATATTCAACATTCTCCCATATGTTTTAATGCCAACCAAATATCAATTGCGTGTCAGGGTTAAATGGCTATGCTTTAGATATGACTGAGCTTACATGCCAAGACTTGTAAAACACAATTCAGTTCATATATTATATGGGTGGTGGACTGTTATTTCCAAAGCATGCAGAGGTCACATAGACTTGGCTCTGATCATGACAGTCAGCACGGGCTTTTAACGAAGGTGAACCCTGTCACACCAGTATATCTGTTGCACTTACACCGTATATCTTGTCTGACAATGACAGAGAATGAATCAGAGAGAAGAAACGAACTGAACTGAAATCACAAAATGGTAGAGGAATAAAGATATACCTGTACATATATATATATATATATATATATATATATATATATATATCTCTATATCTATAAAGACATATTTATATTCCACTCCTGGCTAAACAAACCAAAGATACACAGCAGAAATTGACTTTGGGAGTGTCCACTGAGTGACTTTGAGTGTCAATATACAGTAAGCAAAACATTAGACTGGTGCTATTAACTATCACTGAGACACTGAAAACAATTCCTGATTTTGTGCACATCTCTACACCTGGTCACAATTTTTCATCAGTGAGTGCACAATATTTATGTAAAAATTAACACTGCAAATTCCTTCATTCATCTTTTTCCTGGTCAGGGTCAGGGTGGATCCAAACTTTTTTTTTCTGGAAAGACTGCTCATTAAGCAGGAAAACACCCTGGATGGCAGGGCACTACTCACATAGTTGCTATTTGAAGTTTAAACCTGGTGCTCTGAGTCCCTGATGGCTCTATGAACCACCCAAATTATTTGTCAATTTTAAATTGTTGGATATTGTTGTATATAATTATGTACCGTGATAAAAGCATATTATGATGGATGCAATGTTTATACCATAATTACAAATATTGCAGATATATAATAGCAAGATACAAAGAAGAGGGTTGTGTCTGGTATGTGTCTAGTAATGTTTATGATCTCTGAAACATTGTGTTGGTCTTGGATCCTGCTAGAGTCTGCAGATGTTTCTGAAGAAAAAGATGTTATGAATGTGAATAACAACGAAATTTGTTGCTTCACAGTTAGCTCGGAATACATAGCCAAAAGCTTTGGGTGCTAAGTTGGCACCAACATTGTTTTGATATTTTTAATGAATTACACATACAGGAAGAGTGTGGATTCTGTTTCTTTTAACTTGGTTTATACATATTTAACATGAACTGGGCCTACATTGCATGCAACAGCCCTATGTGTTCATCTAATAGAAATAGAAATATAGCATAGTAATCTATCGGTGTAGTAATGTGCAGTATGGTTCAGACCAGTTGGTGGAACTATAGTTTTTTTTAAAGAGCTATTCAGTTCACCTTTGTAATATAAACTCTATAAAAAATTGTGTAAAAGTGAAAAATATTATTTTGATGTAACTCAATTCAATTACATTTTATATGAATAGTGCTTTTAACAAATGACATTGTCCCAAAGCAGATTTACAGATTTAGATTACGACTGTAAATTTTAAATTTATAAATCAATCCTTATAGTTTTATCCATAACCATTGGCAACAACAAGCCATTGGCAGCAGTGGCAAGAAAGGCTCCCTTGGACCCTGGTCCATTCATTTATATATACTGTATATATCTGGATATATTCATTTATATATACTGTATATAATTATAAGTTCCATCATTTTTTAGGTAACTCGAATATAAGACTGTTCATGGCAAACTGTTTATATAATTACAGTCCAAATCTATAATTGTGGTTCTTAAGTTTAACCCTGCTCAGTAACTTCATGGCTCTTTAGACTGTTTGTGTGGAAAACATCTTCAGCAGCAGAGACTACAATATTGGATTAATATAATAATTGATTTGTTAATAATAATTTAACAGATAAAATGTCCTTAAAGAACATGAATATAGATATGAAGATTATTTTTTTATTACATAGTATTTCATCCTTAATCTTAACGACATTAATATATATATATTTTTTAAATGGACATAAAAGACAAATGATTTAAAACCATACGTGGCACAGAAAAAAGGTAATTCTGAAGCATTTCTGAAGTACACCAGATATCTGCTCTAAAAATACTGAAATAGTACTCAGGAAATCTGGCAGCCCAGATTGTTCTTGTGGCTTTCCTCTGGGTTTTGCAGTTTCCTCCCATAAACTTGTATGCCATTAGTAGGGATTTGCAGAAATTAATTGTTAAATAAAAATGTACAATTTTTAATTAAATTAATTGTAGGTCAAAAATGAAAAAAAAAAAAAAAAGTCATCTAGTCACCTTTTCCATAGGTACATAAAGTACAGCAGCAAAAACACTCTCACATCCTTTTTGTTAACATTTTAAACATCAGTGTTTTAGGCTACACTATTAAAATTGGTGCAATAAATGCACAATATAATAAATATGTGTGTATCATTCTACATCTGGAAATATACTATAAATATATACTGTACATATTCCTGGGTGTGAATTGTGAGCATGTGTGTATGTGTAAACAAGGCTAGCTGATGGTGTGTTCCCACCTTTCACTCAATGTGTTCTAGGTATAGACTTTAGATGTGGATAAAGTGCTTACTGAAGAGGAATGAATGAATGTATACATAGCAGCATCCAAAGATTCCAGTACTAAATGGATTACCTCAATTTACCATTATAATCTTTCACTAATACGAGTGAAGAATCTGTAGGGCTTTGGAGTAAGAAGGTAATTATTGGCAAACCATAAAAGCATTTAATACTGTGTGTTCATTGTGCTCGTGCAGCTCATCCACCCCACCTCCAACCTCCAACAAACTAAGAATAAACATCACCTGCAGTGGTTACAATGCAGCCATTTGAATTTATAACCATATAAAGACAGTAAACATTTTCAGCCTATTTACTTCATACTCTCTCTCTCTCTCTCTCTCTCTCTCTCTCTCTCTATCTATCTATCTATCTATCTATCTATCTAGCTATCTATCATCACACACACACACACCACACACACACACACACACACACACACACACACACACACACACACACATACTATGAGATAACATCACAAAATCTCAGGGAGGAAATTATATAAAAAGCAAATGGTCAAACCATGTAGTCAACAAGACAAAATCTACAGGTCGGTGACACAGATTGGCCATATTGCATGTAACCTCGGACAGAGATTTTTCAACATCCCCAAGGTTTAATCAATTATCTTTTTTATTCAAGGTTTAAAATGTTTACCCTTTTAACATTTATACTCTTCATTAAATAATTACCAGAATGTATGTGTAACATAAATTATATATATTTTTTTAAATAAATAAAAAAACAAGCAGTTTGCACTGCCTTGTGGTATGTATGGACACAAAATCAGGACGTGTGTTTAAAGGGTCCATCTTTATCTGCTGTCACATCCAGGCACATGGTTTATACATGCACAGCTACATTAGAGTCACTGCTCACGCACTCAACTGCAAACTTTATGTATATTTGTAGGATTAAAAGTGGCATCCACTATACATTGCACATCAGAGCCAGACATCCTGTTATGTTTCCAAGTTGGACCGAAAATCTTTTAGCTATTGCATATAATGCATTGCTCTGCCAAAGCCAACAAAACAAATGAGTTGTGTTTCTTTCAAAACTTTTCACTATTATCAGGATTGTTGTCATAAACTGTATTTCAAATAAAAAAAACTCTGACCTTACATCCAACAGTATTTACTAATATATAAAACCACGTTTTGATTCAACCTGATACTTTACTACTGCTCAAAGCTGCTGCAGTTGTATCTAATCTTCTAGTTTGAACTATTTATAAGTACATTGTGTCCAAACTGTCTCATAATGATGGGGTTCTGGTTTTGAACTTGGGTGAGTGACATTTTATTCCAGAATATTGAATATAAATATACTGAATATATATGACCATATTAGGCTGCACAAAACCAAACTGTTAATGGAACATGAACCAGTGTACATACTTTTTTACTTTTATGCACAGATTAAGCCAAATAATCCCTCATATTTAAGTTAATAATCTCACCTGAGTACAGAGTAGTAAACTGCTGTTTTAATCTTAACAGCAATTTTAAAGGGATTAAAGTTATTAATTAGTGTATAATGTATTTATTATTGTACATATAGTCCCTGATCTACCTCAGAGGAGTTTATGTAATAGCACACTGAGTTGAGCCAAATTAAGGATGCTTTATTGCGCAAAGTAATAAGTTTGCGCATCGACCTCTGGGTGGCTGGCACAGAAACGCCCTCTCCTCGCCGCTTGTTATTGATTACAGCCCTTGTCAATCACGTCAGAGGGCGGAGCCTCAGGCCCCTATATTCCTTTAAGGTCAGTGTGAGTTTCAGCTCGCATCTTCAGTGTTGTGCCGATAGACGCGGGTTGCGCTTCAGCATCATTATTTGACGGATCGCATTGGTGGCCCATTGAGCTACAACTTTGAAAGAAACGTTACAAGAAAACTGACCTGATCCAACGTGGATTTTAATTCCCGGGACTTAGGAACACCTGGCACCGTTCGCTTTTTGCTTCATTTTGGGAATTCGACGAGAAAGTCGTGTTAGTAGAGGTGCAAGGTTACTTGATTATTTCGTTTGACTTGTGCCTGAGTGTCTCGTGCTTTCCTTTCTTTTCGGGCTTTTCCCGGTATCAGTATGTTCACTGAGCGCGCGCTGGCCTTGTTGAACTTTTGCATGCTGCTTCTGCTGCTGCTGCGTGCGTCCGCGGCCCGAGCGTGCGCGCCTTGCTCAGAGCGCGCGTGCCCACCGGTGCCCACACGGGGCTGTGAGGAAGGGCGCGTGCTGACGCGGGACCCGTGCGGCTGCTGCGATCTGTGCACGCGACTCGAGACGGAGGCGTGTGGCGGGGAGAACTGGGAGCTGGGCTCCTGCGCTCTGGGGCTCACGTGCATCGCTGTCAACCACACCGGTCCAGTTGCCATTCCTAATACTGGGGTTTGCACAGGTGAGTGTGAAATAGATAACAGTTTGTAATTTTATAAGTTTATTACAATTTCATTGAAACATAATACGATGGCGGGTTTTATAGTTATACATATCCAAGCAATATAGCTTCCTTCACCTTTGAGTAAAGTGTTGGGGATGTGAAAGGTATGATTATTATCCTCTCCCCCGATCAAACACACCTGGCGCGAGCTCCTGTACAAGCAGCGTGTCGGAGTTGGGAATTAAGCAGTGCACCGAGGTAGTAGGTCGCTAAAAACTTTTTTTTTTTACATTTAAAACACGTAATAAAATAGGAAAAGCTTATTAAAGTGGATGCCCGCAAGAATATCTTATTGCAGAGGCAAAAACGGCTCAGTCTAATCGCGCGCGCGTTAATTGCATGCACGTGCCTCGTGAACTTGATGCGGGAGTGCCATGTCTTCTCCTTTTTCTCCACATGGACCGATCGAAAGAAGCCAAAGATTAGCAAAAGTAGTTTCTGAGTTCTGAAACCTTTGAGAGTTCTGACAGATTTTTCCTTGATATTCAATCTGAAATGTTATTCAAATTATGGTGATGTAATAGAATTATTAAATAAAAAATAAGAATATATTAGATAAGATAAGGATATGAATCAATATATCATTTTGTTTGAATTAATAAGAAACTATGGATTCTGGCCCTCCCACTGTAAGTGAACATTAATTGAAGCCATAAGGCACTGCTATATTAACTTGTTTTGTCAGAAAACTGTTATACCAGTGCTGGTAACAACTTATAATAAAAGACATTTTATGGAACTTTGGCCAAATTATTGGCATCCATGAAAAAATCACCACCTTCTTAAATACCTAATTTAGATCTTAGAAAATACAATTCCACAATTCCATTATTGTTCTGGACATTCTCTCGGCATGACCAAATGGATTGCTCAGGACACAAATACACAATCATGAGGGAAAGCAGAGGTCTCAGAGCTAAATGACCATTTCATGCCATCATTATGGGGGGTCTGGTTGGGTTCCAGTTTTTTGTCCTCAGGGACAAGGACTTTGATTGAGACGTATTTACAAGTGGAAGGCTAAAGGTTAATCTTGATTTGGACCTGGAGTGCCCATAGCACATTTGCTGCTTTGATTTAGTCTCAAAGATAATGACTTTTGTGATTGAAGTGAAACCGGCAGAACGGATACTGGATTATCACAGTCTGAACACACTTATTAATGCTATTTCATATAAATTAAGTTTGAAAATAAAGTATTTTATATATATATATATAATTTTGCATCTGTTTATTCTTCATTTTTTTCACTGTGTGTGTTGGGGTGGGGAGCACATTGTGCAGGATGTGGTTGGTTACAGAAAATTAACTTTAACTCCAGAATATATCATCTCAAATAGTTCTGTAAAATCATTTGATGAGAGCTTGATGAGGTGTATAATCATCATCTCTTGTCTGATTGCAAGCAGCTGAAGTATAATCACGCTAATGTATTATGCATGCAAAGATCCATCATACATTAATTATCTCACTTGAGTTGCATGAATAAATGAAGTGATTTCTATTCTGCTGATGACTCAAAGAAACTAATTAAGATCCAACATCTTGAGACTGCATATGATCGATTACATTATCATTAATTTATCATTGAATTTACTTAATATTATTTAAGGGTTTTTGCATATATTGGTTATATTTTGTCACATAATTTATCCAATTCTCATCCCATCATTTTTTCCATTCTTATTCCTTCCGGGTTTCCTCTGGATTTTTCTCCCTTCTAATGAAAATAAGCAACAATTGGAAAAACACTGGCTATATACTCTATGATAATCATGATTCTCGAAATATTTGATTGGACATAGTCAAGGATAGTTTTCGAGTTGTGATTGGTATTTTTTAGAATAAATTATGAATCATGCTCACCAGTGATCGATTGCATGCAGCTCCAATCAAACACATCAGATGACACATTTTGAAAAAAAGAAAAAAACAAACCTTTCTCACAAATACACTTCATAGCACAGTGAAATTCTTTTCTTTACTTATCAAACCTTACTAGGAAGTTGGGGTCAGAGCACAGGGTCAGCCACACTCAAGGGCCGAGTTGTTGCAGATTGATAGTGGTAGTGCTTGGCCTTCTGATCAGCAACCCAGAGCCTTAATCATTGAGCCAGCTACAGACATTGTTAAAAATCTTTTCCTTACAATCTCCAAGTGAAACTGGTGCTGCAACATTGTCTACCAAAAGAGGCATGGCATATAATGATACAAAACAGAGTAGCTACAAACCTGGTTGTTGTGGGTTTAACAGTGAAACATAAACAATATGTTTAAAATAATTGATTCTAAGAATTTAAAAGAAAAATATATCATTCTGCTGAATTGCAGCAGCAGACACATATCTCATTAGACTTGTATCATGTCAGAACAGAGTTCATGATGGACAGAAATTGAGGATGTGTTGCACATTCAAGATTTGTGCCATGGGATTGTTAAGACTGTTGGATAGTTGTCCCACATGAGGACCTAGGAGTGTATTTCAATGGACCTAATCAAATATGAAAAATTATGTATTGAAGACTACTGGCAGTACTGTAGTTCAGCAACTCGTTGTATAAACCTTCTTAGCTTTTTAGCAGATCCTCTGTTACAGCTTATCAAATCATATGCATTTATGAAAATTATTCCACCAAAGACAGCTTATCAGGCCAGAAAGTGCTAAGAATGTCAAAGTATAAATTAACTAAATCACAATGTTTAAATATAAGTGTACCAAGAAAACGACAAGTTTAAAACAAATGCCTTAGAGTAGATATGTGTAGTGAGACAAAAAGTTGTAGAAATTGCCAACAGTTGTTTTTTTTTTATTTATTTTTTTTTTTATAATACAGACACTTAGATATGATGCCTGTGTAATAAGTAGAAGCCATATTCACCAAAAGGGAATGTACAAGTTGCATATAGAGCATTTACTTTCACACTAATTTATTCATCTTTCATAAATGCTTTATCTAGCTTGGATCAAGATGATTTTGTTTGTATATGAAAAATATCACAACATTAAAACTTCTTAAATATAGTTAACAGAAAACCAGAGGCAAAAAACAAACTAACAAATAAATAACTGTGGAAGTAGGCTGGATTGGTTCTTTTTGTTATTTGGGCTATCTCTCATTCAAAGTATGTGGTTTTAGTAAAAAGTATTATGTGAATCACCAATTCCAAACATAACTAGTTGTATTTGTCTTATTTACCATAAGCCGATCTTTAAACAAGAAATGTTTTCACCATTAAGTTATCAAGTCAACATTTGTAGGCAAGTTGTTTGAAATAACTCTAGTTTAGCAATTTTATTGAAATACTTCTGCAATATGAAAATTAATTTTTTATTAACTTGATTTTTCAAGAGGCTGAACCAGAAGATTTGACTTCCACCTAAGCACCTTGCATACCTTCCCTTCACCTAATTTGTTAGGTTAAGAAACATTTAAAGATCAACTTTGCTTGTAACAAGAACTACATGTTCATTCCACTTGAAACTGGCCTTATCTAACGTTTCAGATCCTTTCATTTTAGTAAAGCTAGCAGCCAAAGCCTGGCCTCTGGGGTCAACTGCTTCATTTCAGGACTTGGATACCAAGATATGAAGTCTCTAAGACCCACAGTGATTTGTATTTCATAGACCCACATATCATAATGTTTAACAGTTAGAAGTGATGGTTGTCATCACAAGGGAATCTCTAATAACACTTTAGATTGGTACCCCTTGCCTGAGTGCAGTATAAATGACGTCCAAGGTTTTAATCAACATCTAGTACTTCCATTTCAAACACTAGGGAATTTCAAACAGCCCCTGCTTTGTGACATCCATGCTGTAAGTGTAAAAATATGAAAGGTCCGGATGGAAAAGTGTTGGAGGCACAGATCATTTTAAGGTGACAGGAAGCAAACGTAAATGTACTGGGGAGGCCAGATGAGGGTTTGGTTGAAAAGTCTGCTTATGCTCAGATTGCTAACCTGTCTGTCTGAAAGGGCCACAGTCTCCTGCTTAATGTAGACACATTTATCCACAAGTTAGTTCATAGCCAGATGTGCAAATATGTGTCCCAAAGGCCTGGTTGTGTACTGCTTTCAGTCCATGAATTGCTTTCTTTAATACTTAAGGTTAACCTTTTTTTTTCCTGTTTTAGGAAGAGCAGAACTTCAGGGCACAAGTCCACGATTTACAACTTTTTGCTTTAGGAAATGCTTTCAGAGGCACTTTAAAGGTCACAAATATGGTTTGATCTTTGCATTTGTGTGTACCAAAGCTCTAAATTGATTAACACTGTGTACCTACCTAAACAGAAGGTGGATGTCTTCTATATATTTTCTAAAGATTAAATTAATGATAATGATTCATATATTTCATAACAGCCCACTCATTATTTCTAAAGTACACTGAGAAGTGGGTAAAAGGTACTTTTACTTGATCACACTTTTCAGGAAATTTTTTAAAAGAGTTTTGTATTCAACTTACATTTGATAAAAGATATGTAATGTGTGTGGAATAAGACTTGGAGGACAGGTGGAATGTTAGATGAACTCTGGGCTCTGGTTGATTCCGATAAAAAACTCAACAAACTAAAACATCTTATTAGCAACAGATTCACAGCTTTGCTCTGTCAAATTTAAGTTCATGCTCGACATTTGTATGTGTTTTGTGTGAGCCACTTTTTCTCTCTTGTTAAGTCAGTTACTAAAACCACAAAGAGACAGACATAAGTAAACTGGGAGTTATAAATCACAAGTGAGAATCATTACACATTACCTGCCAGTTGGACCTGCCACCTCTTTGGTCACATCTGACTCTTGACCATGCCCTCGCTCCCAGGTACTCCCACCAACCAGTCGAGGCTGGGGAACCATCCAGCCTGCAGCTGACCCCCCCCCCCTTTGACAGAAAAGGTAATATGCCACCACCATCTGCACCATAACAATGTACCACCACATATTATTTAAATAATGCCAGATACCAACATGTAATTCATGCGTTGGCATCTTCTTCTCTAACGTGTCCTTTACTTTCACCATCTGGGACAAAATTGCCCCTGGCCTCTGTCTACAAGGTAGACAAAATGCAACAGTTGGCCTTGGCATACCTGGCATAAAGCCTTCTCATATGGGTTTATCCACCAGAGCAGAGCTGACTTTTTAGTGAAGTCTATCTGAGGGTTTTTGATGTCCGAAATATTCGGTGCAAAACTCCAATAACAGTCAGCTAGCCCCAGAAATTGAGACACTGAGCATGTAAAAATCCTTGCTGTCTTTACAGTTTGGGGACTCACCTGCCCAAGGCCCAAGTGAAGCCCAGATATTGGATTTAGACACTGCATTTTTCATTTAGACACTGCACTACCTTTATGAAGCTAATACAAAAATAGACTGACCTGATGCTCTTGGGCACAAAAACCACAAGGCTGCTTCAATAACTGGGAAGACTTCACAATTTATTATATTTATGGCCCTTGTGGAAAAATGTGGTCGAGTAGTGGAAATCAATGTTGAGGTGCTGGTTTTGGGGATCCCACACCACTGGTTTCTGGGACCAGGAACAAAAGGGGAGGAGGGAGAAAAAGCAGGAATGCCTGATGGAGGAACCATCAACAAGTGATCCTCTGCCAGCTGTAATGCTTTGCCTAGGGATGCAGGCCATAGACACGACACATTATTTGAAATGTTTTGTTTGATAGTACTGCTTTATGTTACCACTTTTGGTAAAAAGACTCTGAACTATGAAAGCCCGTTTTCCGCCACATAAAAAAAAATGCAAAATTAACCTTTCTTTACTTGCAATTCCAGCTTTATTTCTAGTAATTCTTACTTTATTTCTCGCAATTTGTGACTTTAGACCTTGCAATTCGGACTTTATTTCTCACAATTGTTAAAAAAATTTAACTGTGAGGAAAAAAGTCAGAATAGCAAAAATTATACTCTGAATTGTGAATAAAAAATAGCTTTTCTCTGGTTTCATGATTTGTCTTCAGCTAAATAATTTACATATGTGAATCTGATTGGATAGGCCACAACGGAAGATCTGCTACATGTCATGTTGTTTTTAAAGCTACAGTCACTAAACAATTGGGTGTGCATCTGGATCAGGGCCACCAGTTGATGACTCTTGGTTTAGAGTAGACAATGTGCAAATTTCTCTGAGGTAAAAATACAGTTTATTTTCTGTCTCTGTATCAACTAATAATGAAGACATAACAATGGAAGAAGTTGGGGAGGTTTGTGGGTCTTTCAAACACAGCCTGTGTATTCTCTGGCTGTAACCTGACCACCACAGTCTGTGAGTTTGCATCCCAATGCTGCCACCCCCACTTCACCTCTGCCAACCGCAGCCAGTGCCAACTAGCAACAGGTAATTAATTCCAAAATCTATTATTAACCATAAGATAAAACTCATAGAGGCACTTTTTTGTCTTTATTGGTCTAAAAGAGTAAGTTACCAAATAATGAATATGGAATGAAGACATGATCCATTACTAGATACAATTCTCTTGGGTAACATATTTATAAAGTATATAAACCTTTTGTTTGTATCAATCTTCATAAATTTTACATAAAATTCCATATTGTTCTCCCTCAAAATCTTCCTGATTTTTGTTTGTGTATTGTGGTGCAGACTGAAATGCAACACACAAAGCCAAAGCAAATCTCCATCTCCCAGCATGTGTGTGCCAGCATGCCAGTGTTCAGCCATGCTTTACGAGGCAGTGCAACCAATGAAACAGAAAACCTTAAAACAGAAAGAACTATCGTAGTAAGAGCCTTGTGTGTGTATTGGCAAGCTTCTGGGCATGTGGTCAGGAAACAGCGAATGATTGAATGTTCTGGATGATGAGGTGATGAAGGCTCAAGCAATAGGTTTAAACATAGTCAAATCCCTTACCTCTGTAGAAATTCTGAAAGGAAACTAAGCCTGAAAAGTGGAAACAGTTCTATGATATTCTGTAGCTTGGCTAAGTCATGCAACATTTATTATTCATAGCTTACTGTAAATTAATGCCTGTGTCTAATGTGGATCAGAGACAAATGGGCATGGGCAGATTTCAGATTTAATGGCATTGCTAAACTTTACACATGTCAGGCCTTACTGCAATAACAACATAAAGAGAGGTTTGTGTGATTTATTTTTTATTTTATTTTTTTATTTTTTTTTTTTTTTGTGCTGCTTTATCATCATTTATTTAGATATCTAGGCTGTATTTAATTCTCCTGACAATCAGTTATCTTGGGCTTTTATCCCTCTAGTTGCTGATCTTAACTTGTGATGTAGACAGAAACTGGCAACTTTCCACAATGACATATGCATATTATTTAATATAGAGTGGTAGGTTAAATATGTGGAAATTAACAGGCTATAGGTTTGTGGTTTGAAAAACAGAAAAAGTTTGTTTAATAAATCTGGAATTCATTGTGTTTGATGGAGCTGTAAGAATTATAAAGTCATAATTTTTTTCACATCCACAGTAGATTTGTTGGTAGAATGGTATGAAAATGGAACACTGATTTCTTTCCAGCACAGAGTGCAGATTATTTGTTATTGGTTTGATTATTATATTGGTTGATTACACAGAATGACAAGTCCCCTGTATTTAATCTCCAGTTTGGTTGACTTCAGCTCGATTTGTTGACATTTCCATAACACATACTGTAATAATCATTAAGAAAGTAGAATATTTACTTTGCCCCTCTTTTCTTGACTATGGAAGAGAATAGTTTGCCCACATCATTCTTATTATGGCACTGATAAGACCTTTTTACTAGTGGCTTCATGACCAAGCAGTTGACAGATGACACAATTTAGCTCTTGGTATAATAGATGTGGCTAAAAAAGAGAATGAAACATGAATCTTGAAAGTTGAAATGGTCAAATATGTCATGTAGAAAATGTATAATAATAAAACAGAATCTTTGTTCTGCTGTATGACTTAATGTATTGTTTTAAATAATAAAGCAAATTAAAATGTCATGGACAAAACATCAGGACCCATTTGGTTAACAATAACTGCAGTCAGACACGAAAATTGTTTGAAAATTGTTTTTTGCATTTCTTGACTTGAACAAACTTCTCTAGTTCCCACAGGTCTGGTGGATAACTTTTTTTCAAATAGGAAATTTGGCTCTATATACAGATGTTCAATGGGATCAAGATCCAGGCACATTGCAGGCTACATTATAATTTTTCTGATTTATTTATTTATTTTTTTTAGACATATGAGCATAGTTGGGTTAAATTTTTCTCCAAAATTCCTTTATAGTATTCTGACTTGCACTGCACTGCCGACTTATAAGGTACTCGGTGCCAGAGTCAGTGAGGCAATTTCATATCACCTATAAGGCTTGTCCAGGATTCACACTAGGGTTGTTTTCTTAGAAAACTTAATTTTCATTTCTGTAAACATAGAGATTTACTGAAAAAGCTCTCTTAATGTCTCATCGATCCAAAAATGCCTGGAGCTATTCAACATACACTTGGACAAATGCCAGTCAGGTTTTTTGTGTGTTTCTCTGTAAAAAGTAGAATCTTCCTGGTCTTTAATAAACAGAATTAATTTTCCCGACTCAAAACTGTTGCACATTGAACTCAAATGTCATTTTGGCTCTGCCTTGAAGTTTTTTCTGGATTCTTCCCTACCATTTGAGGAATCCCTCTATTCAGTCTTGGGTCATTGTTCCTCTTGCAGCCATGTTGGCTACAGTCCTGTGAGCTGTAAAAGTCATGATAACATTTGCAAAAGTGAACACAAGAATATAAGTTTCTTTGAATACAGGCTCATAGATATTTTGTTGACCCTGGTTGGCTATTAGTCAAGTCAGGCCAAGTAGGCTTTTATTGCCATTTCAACTATATACAATAACAGTGCACAGTGAAACAAAACATCGCATTTTATGTAGCAAAGTGCTATATACAATAACAGAAATTAACACTAAATGACAAATAAATTAAGTAGCTTAACCAGATATATACATAGGACTATGTATTGTGCACGTGTGCAATCATGTTCAATGACATTTAGTGCAAACACAATACAATAGGGCAATAACAGAGTGACCGTGCAAAGAAACTGTCTATATAATAATAAATACTGTAAATGCAAACATTTATGGTTTAGCAGTAGTTTTCTCTAACCTGCTCAGATACCCCTTCTGAATGGGCTTCATCAAAATTTCATCAAATGTTCATGTGTCAATGACCTGGTTGGTTCTAGGGGATTCAGGGATACCAGTACTCACCTATTGCTTCATAAATATATAACTATATTCTGTATTACTTATCATGTATTTATATCTGTTTAGAAGACATTATTTGTTCGTTCTGAATAATGTACTCATAAATACATCCTTAATTTTACAGTGTGTGTTTAGTTATCTATTACAGATTAACATGTATGTGAATGTTACACAGAAGTCATGCCAAATAACCGAATAGATTGTCATCTTTGAATCACACTTTTTTCCCCCTGCAGAAAGTAAAAGGTGTGAACAGTTATGTAAAATCCTCCTTAGATAGACATTTTCTAAAAAAATATTCTGGCCTCCTATATTCAAAGCTGACTTGTTGCTAACTGTTTGTGTCATTTTTCCTAGACTGATGTTGCACTGACTAGTCTGTCATTATGTGTTTGTAAGAATTAAAGTGGGTTTCCAAGGAAGCATATGAACACTGTTTGGTTCCACATCAGTAAAGAAATCAGCAGTGGGTGGAAATGTATTTATTTTGAAATTACAAACAGTGATGCTGAAGTAAAACTTGCATGTGCTCTGATTTTTTAACATGTAATGAAAAACAGACATAGCTAAAACTTACCACTCCTGCGATACCACTGTTGCTCTTTTGGCTTTGGCTCTGACTGGAACAAAAAGTGAACTTTTGTAATTTAGAATTCTATAAAGCTTCTTAAAATATTGGAATAATTTTTCCAGGACCTCTGTTTTTGCAAAGAACATTTTAGTGGGTGTAACGCTTCTAATCATTCATGTTAATGAACTGCAGCCATGATTGGCTGACAAACACGCTTCTGTCTTCCAGTACGCCCTCGCAAATGGAAACAAACTCACCCAGTGGGCTATACTACTTGGCTCAGTCACAAGGGATCATTGTAAATAATTGTTTATATAGCCTGAATGTCTGATGCTAATCAAATTAAGTCATTCAGATTTGTATTTTCTCTTGGAATTCAGTTGCAGGAAGTTGTCCATTGAAAACAATAGTAATACTATACCCCTATATATATATATATATATGGGTATAGTGTGTGTGTGTGTGTATATATATATATATATATATATATCTATCTATCTATCTATCTATCTATCTATCTATCTATCTATCTATCTATCTATCTATCTCTATCTATCTCAGTTTTTACTTACTTAAATGATGTCAAGCATTGTTGTACCTCATGACCAATCGAATTCCTACTTGGGAACAAGCAAGAATGACAAACATTGGTCTTATAAGTGAGCTCAAATAAGGAAATTCAGGACATGCTGACTCAAATAATATTTCACTGCCAATATATACAGTGTAACTAAAAATAACAACTTGTCCTTTTTGGGATATTCACTAGAAGACAATGTGACTGTCTCAGTGCAGTTGCGTGCGGTCTAGTCACACAAGCAGCTCTTATCTTTTATATCTTTTAATATTCTGCCTCTGAAGATATTAGTGAAAGCAGACCTTCCCAGCATCAGAGATTGACACATTATTTAATCTTTAATAACTATAATAAATGTAAATTATGATAATAATTAATTAAATGCTGTACTATTTCCAACTGAAATGAAATAAATTATTGTCAAAGACATTTAAACAATTACAACTGTCTAATTTCTGTAACCCTTCACCTACTGCAACATCCTGTTCTTGGCTCATAGGCGTACCCAATGAGGACTTCTTCTGTTGTAGCAAAAGGATCAACAATATTTTAAACTTCAGGTCATTTTTGGACTTTTTAAAGATTTCAAAACAAAAGAATAGAAGAGTCTGGCCCAATCTGCACCTCTTATGTCATATTCAGCTCTTCTCTTCTTAGAATAATGTGACTCAAGCCATGTCACAGTTATGAAGTTGGAATGTTTAACTTAAGTGCTTATAAGATTGTTCCTTATAAGTTTATCCCTAATGAGCAAGCTAGTGGCGACTGTGAAAAGGAAAAACTCCCTGAGACGGCATGAGGAACCATGGGAGGAACCAGACTCAAAAGGGAACCATCCTCATCTGGGGGGCACCGAATGTCCATTCATTATAGTTCCATCATTCTTGAGGTGTACTGTTCAGTGATAGTTGCTTAAATACAGAACTGTTCATGCAAACTGCAGCCCTAAGCCATTGTTGCAGACTGTGAATATTAATTACAGTCGAAATCCTTGAGTTGCTTAGTAACGTAATGGATCTTTACGCTGTTCATGGTCTCCAATTAGCGAGAACTCCATCCAGAGGTAGTGCATCGAGATTGATTCAGTCAGATCCAAATTGAAGAAAGGGACACCGACAGACGGAGAGTAGAGGCGCAGTGAGAGAGAAATAAAGATTATTAAGTATCCTTATTGTTGCAAAAAACATAAAAGACAGTGTTCAGTTTGATCAGAGTATAAGTACGGACTCAGGCAGATTGATTACTTCAGCCTGAGCCCAAAAGTAAATTTGCATATTCCTTATCCCCTATCTCTCATTTACACTCCTTATGTTAGTTCTGCATCAGTGGCATTCCTTTGTGCTGTGGCTGTAGTGCTGTCTAGACCACTGCTTCCTGGCAAAAGCACAATGTGGCCTTCACTGAGTTTGTGATATCATGCTGTACAACATTAAGTAGCTAAAAGTGTCTCTTTCTTTCTCTTATTTCTTCTCTCTTGCTTTTCGTCAATAGTTTGAAATGAGCTTATAATGATAAGCTCTTTTTAAACTATTGAGGGAAAAAAAAACAGGAGAGTGAGAGACAGAGATAGAGATAGAGAAACCTAAGAAAAACCTTTATTAGAACCATGACCACTTGTATTTAAATCCATATGGTTTTTGTATTTTATAGTTTTTTGCCTAGTAAATGTCTTTAATATGTCTTAGTGGATTCACACAGTGGTACTAAGTGTGAGATCCTGGGACCCCTAGGGGTTTGTAAAGCCTAGCCATGGAGTCTGTAACAGGTCTTGGTCTATAAATAATGTCTACTTGGACCTTTTGTTGGTGGAACATTTCAGGAATAGAAAACTGTATGGCTTTAAAAAATAGACAAAAATAATTACTGTGCACATGATTTCATTATTTAAATAATGCTCATAAAAATTCATTTCTGAGACAGTATGTGGAATGTTTTACAGTTAATGTGGGTCTGTAACTACAAAATGGATTTGAGAAACCATAGTTTAAATTAATATCCAACAGACATATAACAGATTATTTTCTAATGTTATGTTACCTTAAAGTTAAATATTTGAGTAAATTCTAAAACAGGAATTTAATATATTAGAAAAAACATATTAAAGTAGGATTCTCCATCTTGTTTTGTTTCCAATTTTATGTACTCATCGGGGTTAAGTGTTAAACTAAATATATTTTATAGTGATTTATACTGCCTACAAAATTTTAGCATCTTTTGCACGTAGCTCAGAAATTAAGGAACATTAAGTAGCTTTTTTTCTGACTTCAACAATAGCACAAAAGACTTTTGTCATGAAGAGAGCTTTTGTTTCATTTGTTCAGCATCATAAAGGCTTGGGTCCCTTTCGGTCAGATCTGACAAAGAAGGGAAGGGTGTACTACACTGTGCACCAAAACACAAGACACTCAGAAACTTCTATTTCAGTCCTTTTTATTCTCATAAATTTGCACAAGCAAGAACGTGATAGGTGTAGCCCTGGTATACTAACATTTTTATTGCTGAAATTACAATAAAAAATGCAAACACACACACACACACACACACACACACACACACACACACACACACAAG